>JAQFVV010012856.1:0-301959 GCA_028023455.1 Epiperipatus broadwayi | reverse complement strand
GAAAATAAATGTTAAAAGCATTCTGGAGAAAGAAATCAAAATGCTAATAAACTTTTTTTTTTGAGAAAGTAAAAAAAAAGAAAAATTAATGGAATTGGAATAGCTGAGCAGGAAATAACAGAAGACATTTTGGCAAAAGTAATATTACTTTATACATATATATTTTGATATATTAACTCAGATGGCTATGCTTTCATGGTTATAAAGGACATTGAAGATATTTGAATTAACTGCTTGCAGAAGAAATGTGTTTTGAATAAACATCAAATATCAACATTTGTAATGTTGTGGTAGCAGAAGGTATGTGAAGGGCCATCACCATCTACTACAAGTATGGAGCTGATTCTACCTACAACCTGCCAGCATGAGAAACCTAATAATCTCACCAAGATGCTACACTAAATAACATAATGTAAAAGGAAAATTATCAAATATAATATGACAAACAAGATCCCATTGAATGATTTACTAATTGACATCATTATTATTTTTGTTTTGCTTTTAGTTAATACTACAAATAGACACTAATGCCAGACTTCACCAATAGCAAATATCTCTCTTAAATGAAATAAAACCATGATTTCTTATGGATTGTGAACATGAAACTATTTTAAACATATGTAAGTGAATGTATCATTATTAAAACCCTGGGTCCACATGGTAATATGATTTTCTTTATATTAATATAAACTTAGAATTGACTATCATTATTTTCTGAGTAATTATTTATGGTTAAATTAGTAATTTGTGTTGGAGCATATAACTGTATTTTTATCCTATTTATGTGTTAATTAATAAAAAAAATTTTGTTGTTATTGCTTTATCAGACTTTGATATGAGAATGATATATATATATTATGACAGGCATACTTTGTATGGCCAAGCATAAGATGGTCTTACATAATAAAATAGCATAAAATACGTAATGAAATGCATTAAAAATGTGTGTATGCAGTCTATATAAATTTTAATCAAGTCAATTTATAAAATAAGTGAGAGATGTCTGTGGATATGTCATATACTCACACACACAAGAAAAGCCAATAGTTAAGGCTTATAACGTGAAGTATTAGCATATTAGCTATATGCTTACAATTTATTTTTATTATTAATTTGTATTTATAAATTTTTTGTTAAATGCTTGTAAAAAGAAAAAGAAATGGTAATATTTAAAAATCCAGTATATAGGTAATTTTAAATCAAGAGTTGTACTAGATATTTTTCTCTACAAACCCATTGTTCCAAATTTAAAAAAAGCGTAAAGGCAAGTACATTTTAATAGATAAGTAATTTTGTTTCTTCTTTTTATTTATTTATTTATTATCAAATGTTTCAACTCAACAAAAAAGTTCTTAAAATTTATGTTAATGCAGGTAGGGAAAAATAACTAATTTAATTAAAAAAATATTTTAATTGGAATCTGATTATCAGAAAATAACTTATATAATCAAACTTTTTTGTATGTGTATGTTGAATCAGAGTAGATAGTCAATTGAATTAAAAATAAGAAAAATCTTGAGATTCGTTAGTATGAATCCAGCATTTCATAGGAATGCTTCATGCATTGTATGAATCCACTAACAAAGGTCATAATTAATTAATTAAATGTGTTTCAGAAATGTAACTAGATTGGGATTCTATTGGGGAGGGCTATATGCTGTTCACCAGGTTATTGGATTTCAAATTGCATAGGCATTCAATTGGGCACAAGCAGTCACTAAGTCAATCAGTCACTAAGTCAATCACTGACTCACTCATGCTAATGTTTTGGATTTCTCTGAACTTGCTTGTTTGAACTTAGAGAATTCTCAGTTCTAATTATTTTTTTTAAAATCATGCTGATATAAACTTCAAGATGTTTTCCAATTAGACAATTTATATTAGCATGGTAGAGAACTGTGTTTGTGGAAAAGTGTTAGTATTTGAAACCCAAAGTAAAAGCATCATCACCGGTGCTGTAGAAAACAAAAAGAAAGGCCCACTGTTAGTTCATAATCGCTAATCAAAGAAGAAATTCATAATTAAACTTCAAGCACAAATGTACTCGCATCAGTGAAATGATCATGAAGTAGAAACCCCCAGTCAGCATGCCCGCCCAGCTTTGCTCCTGCCATCAGCAAGGTCTCCTGAATCCAGCCATCAAATGATCGTGAGAGTCATGGAACAATGCCAGAAAGGTCTCCTGAATCCAGTAGTCAAGCGATCGTGAGAGCTGTTGAACAGTACCAGAAATGTTTTCTAAATCCAGCCACCAAATAATAATGAAAGCAGCCAATATATGTTGTGTTTAAGGGAAGTCCTTGCCATCCTGGATGAATAGATGAATAGCCTACTCAGAGCCCAGAGAAGTACAAAAAAAGACTTTACATGGTACACTCTACTTTATTAATTACATATATATTATTTTGTGTTACATAGCTTTCATTTATATCTCTGTGCATAAAATATAGCACTTATTTAATGTAATAATTAGTATTTGTAAAATGTATCCATGTGCAACTTTATGAACCTCAGACCACTTTTTCACTGATTCTTTTTTTATGCTTTAATATTATATTTCTTAAGCGAAATAACCATAATACTTTCATATACATTTTTTAAATTTTATTTATTATGCATTGGGGTTTGTTATTATTATATTTATCTTGAGAATTGGTGAAGGGTTTCAATAAACATTTATTTAATATTTATAAAACTACCTTACTGCTTTGAGAATTTTTTCGTATTTCTTTCTCTAAAATAATGAGACACTTAGATAATTGCACAAGTTTTAGTTTCCCCCTTTATTACCAGAGATAAAGAGAATGATGAGCTGGCATATGGGATACTCCCTTATCGGGGTATAAATCTTTGATCATTGGATGTTTATTTTTATTAGATTTCATTTGATTCACTTTATTTCATGTTATTATGGCCTTACATATACTTTCAGGAGGGGGAATTAATATTTTTCTTTCTGGGAATGGTAAGAAGGATTGAAATTAAAGAAATTTTTCAAAGGCATGTAAGAGTCAATACTTTATAAACATACCGATGACTGTATCAGACTGATCATAAAAAAGATTTGAAATTACTTTCCATCCTGGTGTGCCACCATATTTGTTTCATGTTCAATATGTGCTCATGCTCATCTTATCAGGGTAGGAATAAACTGGTATAATATATTGTAATGGGATGGGGTATAGGCAGTGGAAGGAAATAAAAAATGAATCTGGGTTGTTAGAATATCATCATCAACCCCAGATCAAAATGAAATATGAATACATTTACAAAAGTATATTTAAGTATAAAATGTTTAAGGGAGCACGAAATCAAAAAATCTCTGATATCATTGTGAAATCAGCGAGCTAACTCAGAAGAGCAACTAAAAGCATACTTATACGTTCAACCAGCACTATAAAGTCAAAGTAAGTATGAGTACTACTTAAAATAAATAATCACTCATCATGAATGATGCACAATATAATACATCAGTACAATAAATCAGAATAAAATCAACAGTCAACCTTGTGACTCAATTTGAGCAATAAAAAATATAAATCAACAATCAATCTTGTGACTGGAATGGGAATAGGTCTTCTGTAGACCAGGCTACCTATTGAGCCTTTGCCAGCTTGGGCAATTATTTAAACATAACTTGGATGCACCAGCTTATTGCCCATCCATTAAAATACATAACCGGAAAAATCTAAACAATAATGCTGGGATATTAAAACATGCTGATCATCATCAATGCTCAGGCCACTTGTACAGGCCAATTAAAACTTAATTCCTAATAAAGCTAAGCTAAATAAAAGATAGTACATGGGCTTTAAAAAATATAATCTTATGCACCAACTAGGATGATAATTGATCATTGCTGGATGCCCCAAAAGCACTAATATACACATCCTCATTCATATATTCATCCTGTGCACAAATCTACCTCAGAGAATACAAGCTCTAATACTGTATGTGACCAAGAGATGATGGAAACCATTTTAAACAATTAAAACAATAATAAAAAAATAATACTTAATGTCTGATTTTGAATAATATACAATGTAAAAAAATTATCACATTGGTGATTTACATAATTACTATTCAAAATTTAAATTGTTACATTAATTTACAAAATTTCACGGTACAATTCAAGTTATTATATGGTTTGCATATATATTTGCACAGATGTGTGATTTATAATATACAATTAATATTCAATGAATGAATTGACATTTAATATTAAAATTTTACATATATGAGTGTGCATGTATATACACACACTGATTTTTATCTATTTCAACTTGTTACAATAATATTACACTTTTTTATAATTAATTCATTTGGAAAACACATAAATTTCACATATATACCTGTATATAAACAAAATATACAATTTATAATGTAATTTCAGTTTATAAGTTCTTTTTTTTTCTTAAAAAAAAGGTACAGTCAATTTTTGACAGTTATTTGTTGATTAATTATCAACGTATTTTTTTTAAAAATTAAATTATTGAATCGTCAATTCTTTACTTTTTTTTTCAATAAATGAAAGATAAAATCATTTTATAGAATTAAGAAAATATAAATTTCAAAATGTTTTTCTGCTTGATTACTTAATGCTGATGAAGTAGGCAAGGTGAGAGAGGAAAACTGAATATATGAACTGAAGCTTTTCATGCCATGATAAGTAGATAGTCAAGCATGGACAAAGTACACAATTCCCCATGATGAGTACACAATTCCCCATGATGTTGTGAAAAAATACCTCATTTTAAAGCACTGCCCCTTCTAAGTACCTAGACAGATCATCCACAGAAAATAGTATCTAGAAATAAATATCAGGCACTGAGTCAGCCCTGATCATATCTTGTGAGTCTAAGGGGCTTTAGATGAGGTTTATTCATGAGACCAAGGCCTATTCATTTAACCTACATTACTGGACTACACTGGGAGCTCAATATATAGGTCCAGACAGTGATAAGCATATACTTCGGAGCACCATGATCACTGTAAAAAAACAAAAAGTGGAGTCTGCACTTTACCTAGACACCTGTCATTTAAATAACATGACAATCCCTGATCAAGATGTGCTACCTCCATTTCAAGATGTATTCATGCAACTATCAGAAAAAACCTACTTCTCCACATTAGACCTTACCACCAGTTACTGGCAGATGGCCTTGGATCCACATGATTGAAAGTATATTGCTTTGTGATACCAAGGGCACACCCACAGATTCAAAAGAATCCCATTTGGATTAATCAATAGTGAAGTGGGGCTGATACAATGTCTAAAGTCCATCCTCTCAGAAAAGGTACAACAACATATGGTATGTTAAGTGGATAATATTCTATTAGCATCCACAAGTTTTGATGAGCAAATGAAGCATCTGGTCATGTTTTTCTAAGAATGCATTAGGAAAAACATTATGATCAATATGGAAAAAAGCCAGTTTGCCACAAACAAAATCTCCTTCCTTTCGCCACATCATCAACCAGCAAGGGTTCAAGGCACACCCTGAAAAAATAAAGGCCATTGAGAGGCTTTCCATGCCTACTACCTGGAAACAGGTCAGATCATTTCTAGGCCTCTGTAACTTCTATCAATGAATCTATCCCAACTTGACCAAAAAACAAACCACTTATTCAACTTATTATGCAATGAAAAAAAGTGGAAGTTGACAGATGCTCATGAAAAAGAAATGAAACAATAAAGCAAAAATTTCTCTAGACTTAAACTGATAGCAGCAAAAGGGGTTTGGGGATGATGTTATTTTAAATTACACTATCTGGCAAGCACTGGGTGCTGTATTTTAGCAGTTGGACACTGAAGGATGCAGTATATTACCATGGAGCAACAAACCCTCATTATTGTTTGGGCATGCCAGAAATTTAGGCAATTCCTCCTTTGATCTGAGATTATCATTGTTATAGATCACCACTGCTTTGAGTTCGTAAACAAAAGTTTCTTGGAACAATCATTGATTAATCCGATGGAGCCTAGTTTTACAGAAATTTTGTTATTTACTGTCCTGGCAGGAGAACATCATAGCCAATTACTTAAGCTGACTTCCCATATCCATAGGTCCACAGAAGCATGAGATTGTTGATCGTATGGTAGATGTCATGGTGACCATAAAAACAGCGATTGAATAGAAATTGGCACAAGTTTGTCAAGACTTCGAGCCCAATATAAATCAATTATGCAATGGATCCAAGAACCAAAGAATCTATCTGAAAATGAACCTAAGTGGCATGCCCAGTACCAATTAAAAGATGGGATCCTGCAATTAAAAACTGATCGCAAAGAGGATTTATGGGGGATATTAATGCCTCACCAATTAAAAGCCTGAGTAATATCTTAAGTACATGAAACTATAGGGCATTATGGACAACGAAAGAGAGAAGAGTATTTTATATGCCAACTCCAACTCTACTGGCCTGGCATGTATGCACAGATCCTGACCACTTTAAGGAAATGCATCATGTGTTCCCAATGCAAACCTCCGAATCAATCCTATGCTGGTAAAATTATAACTATCTTAGCTACCAGTCCCAACAAATTATTAGCCTTCGATCACTACAGTTTATTACCAAAGTTCCAAAAATTCATACCTGGTGGTGACTTATGACATTTTTCAAAGTATCTCCAGGCATATCCAGTATGGTCCACTGACTCTAAAGGGTGATTTGAGTTCTCGAAATCCTATAGTTTCCGGAAGTCAGAAAACCTGAGGTGATACTATCTGATCATGGATCAGCTTTCACTTCTAAGGAATGGGAAGCAGTGGATAACAAAATGGGGCATCAGTCACCAACTCACTTCCATTCATAACCCACAATCTAAACTGTGCGAATGGGTCATGTGTAAGATCAAGATTGTTTTGCACTTGTCATACAACCAACCATAAAGGGTGGGTAAATAATACTGAAGGGATCATCAATTGCATTAACAATATGGTTAATGAATCAACCGTATTTGCCCCTTAGTGACTCCACTATGGGAAGCCATGCTCCCAGCTATTTAAAACCCTTTATCCAAGGATGAAGCTCACATCAATTCAAGTCAAGACCAAAAGTATGCCTGGGTTCACTTGGCTTATATTGCTGAGAGATGTGTATAGAGGGGACACCCACTTCACCACAACTTTCAGGAAGGTGATAAAGTATGGTTATGAAATCAAAGAACTAGCCATAGTAGAAAAAAGAATTTTGGACATTTTTCCCTTGTACCAGTAACCATTCCAAATAACAAAAAGATATGGGGGAAATGCCTTCCTTTTCCAAGGGGACAAATGGATTAAGGGAACCTTCAATGCAAGGCACTTAATGTCATATGAACATCCAAATTGATGAAAATAAAAGGTCAAATTAGCAAATGGATACAAACCTTAAAAAAAGAACATGGAAACATGACAGAGATTTGGAACCTCCATTGAAATAAAATAACAGAAACAACCATTAGGGAATCTTAAAAATAAGAGTAATTAAAAAAATTATCATAAGGAATATATCATGCCAATTGAACAATTTGCTATCAAACATTCAGTATTAATTCACATGGGGTTGTTTCTGTGAAACTGCAGATATTAAGTAAGATATTTTTATTTTAGATTTTCTGTATGTCTGGGAAAATGAAGTAGATAATCTGAAGGTCAGATAACTTCATAAGTTTTAAAATGTATTGTACCATCTAACAGGGTTCAAAGTCTATTTCTCCATGCTTGTACACATACTTGCTATTTGCCCATAATTTTACCATCTAACAGGGTTCAAAGTCTATCTCTCCATGCTTGTACACATACTTACAATTTACCCATAATTTTTTCCACTTCAATATAAATCCCATTTTCATAGAAATAAATTAATGGTTTGGGAAAGAAAGAGAATCAATAGAGTCATGGATACATAACAAGAGATAGATTTAATCACAATATATACACACTTTTATTGTACTAATAATGTATATATGAATTAATTTGGAAATATGTATGTAAAATTTTATATATTTTTTTTATCATGGTGGCACAAGATAAGGCAATCAAGGTGAAAATTTCTAAAAACACTATAAAATTTAAAACATAGAAAAAAAGAGAAAATAATTAGTGTAATCCCAATAAACTAAAAGTACTATGAATAAAAGTCACTTTTCCATTAACATATAATTAATATGTCATTTTATGTTTAAAAATCACCTAATATCAGCCATGTAAATCAGGAAACTAATGCTATTAAAAATTTTGTTTATCCCTTTGTGTCCAATCCCAAAATAATGTTAAAATTAAAGTTAGATGGTGTAGAGTGGGAGAGAATTGAGCTCTATATATTAAATTTTTTAAAAGAAAGAAAACTACCAAAGCAATAAATCTATCTTATATTTCAAAATATGTGGCATAGTGTTCATTAGGTCAGCTTAAATAATTTGATCATATCATCAAGAAAAGGAATAACTAATACCTTGGGTTAACTTTAAGCATCAGAAATGTCAGTCTATTTTATAATTGTGTGCTATTCCTCTAAAATAGGCATCACGAAAGACCTGAGCCATTTATTCACCACTTCCAGTCCCTAATAGAGGAATAGACCCTGGACTATAGGCCTGATTAATAATGGCATTTGTGCACCACCAGTGCCATCCCATTCAGGATGAATATTTCTTTGTTCCAGTGACCGATCATCATAAATTTGGAGTGTGGCAAGTCAACCTCATATGATGTGAAATAAAAATTGCAATCTGTCATCATAAGCACACCAACATGTTTCACAAATGGATTTTTTTAATATAAAATAGCTCACACATTAGCACCATCATTACTCTACCATATTTTTTTTATTAAACCCTGCTTATTCAATTCCATAGTTTGACATTGTGATCACTTGTGCTGAAGTACACATATTTAAATGGTATAGCTGAATTTTATATTTAAATCTATAAATTAATGTGTTAGTATTTGATTCTGGATAATTAAAATTCTCAGTATACCCTTTTCTTACATTCCATCTGAAATATAAAATTTTATTGAGGTATAATGTCCTAATGCAATAAATTAATTGTGTATATAAAATGTTGGTAATCTATTTCCAGGTTAAATAATTGTTCATAAAAATTATATATATTTGTTTATAACATTAGGCTGATAATAATCAGCATATGCAATTACATTACTGTAATCCCTTTTTACTCCATTAATGCAATAATAAATAATTATTGGCATATGTATAAAATCGCAATATTAATAAAATGTATTAAATAAAGTTATATCTGTTTTAATATATGTATAAAATTGCACTATTAGTAAATGTATTAAATAAAGTTATATTTGTTATTAATATATGTATAAGACTAAGAAATATGTAAATGTTGTAATGTGATGCTAATATTCATATTTATTCACACATAATATATATCTATTAATGCAAAATATGCATATTATTAAACTATATTTAAAATCTTACTCTGGACTAATTGCCTATAATATTTATTATGCTTTTCCACACACATATATCTGTACACATTAGGTTATTTTCCTTTATATGTACGTGTATATACACAATTTAATGTATATTTTAAAATCAAGTTGTTTATATATATATATATATATATATATTCATTTCTTTAAATTAAATGAAAGGAGAGTATTTTAATTCCATGTATAAGATTTATATTTAAACTTTTAACATTTCTAAGTTAAATTCTCTCACCTAAATTACTCTTAAATTAATTCATAAAACTTTATGAATGAAGCAGGGTTTAATTTTCCCATGAGCTAGCTGTATTTTCTTTTCTTAAAACAAACTCTAAACTTTTATAAACAACAACTATCTCAAACTTATTCTGACTTACATATTCTTTATTAAAACCTTCATTTTTTTTACAAAAGTTATTTTAGTCATAATGAGTTTATTTGTATGTTTTTTACCAATTAATTTTGAAACCTTCATGTTATTTATGAAAATTTTATTTTAATAAATTTTAAACAAAAGTTATTACAATTATGTAGAGCTAGGAGAGTGGTACATTACACCACTCCCCCAACAAGAGTAAAATGCTTCAGTTCGACCATTTTATCTCTGAATAACACTCTTTTTCTTTCTTTATAAACATTTATTATTTTCTGTTTATGCTCTTATATTTCTTTTATCTAAATTTCTTTCTTTATACCCATAACTACACTGCTGAGGGAAATCTTCTTTGATTATACTTTTTTTCTTACTAGGCTGATGACATTGTTTACAATGACCTTGTTCTGAATGATGACCATGACGGCAACACTTCTGGTGAGACAAGGATTTTAGAATAAGGCAGATGCAGAGTTTTCTGGCTTATACCAACTTACATGTGTATATTAAAAATGAAGCTTTATATGCCAGGTTTCTATGGAACATTTGGAAAAAAAAGATCGCTGCATATGGCAGAATTTATCTACTTTCCAATTTAATTTATGCTTTAAAAACGATGCATAAGATATGGGGGCTTTCTTTGAAAAAAGTGATCTGTGGCTTATCTGATTGTTTTCAGTGCACATATTTAATATAATAATAATGGATGGACTTTTTGAAATCCCATCCTGAGAATACTTTTTCCCTGATTGTATGGTACAGGTACTATTTTCATCCAGCTTACAGCTTTACACTCTCCTCCCCCCAAACTCAATTCTATACTTCTACCTTGCTTTCTGTGAATACTAATTTCTAACACATTTTTAACCAATTTAGATTGATATTTCATTTATATTGTTTATTTATATTAATCTTTATGCGTATCATTTTAAACCATTTATTTAACTTTCTTTTATTAACCTGCATGTATTAAAAAACTAATTTTATTATGCTACTCCTCTTTCTTTGTTCCTTTCCATTATTCTTCTGTCCTATTAATCAATTACACTCAGTCAGGTGGTTCTTTGTTTCTGCCTACTAACTGTCTAATGTACATTACTTTCTCTATCTTCATTTCTCCTTGCCTATAACGTTTAGACCTTATCCCTATCACATTCTGATTTATCTTGTAGCTCGTATATCTTACAACCCTTTATCTGAGCAAAAATATATTTGTTCAATGTATCTCACTTTATTATTCCCCACTTCAATAATAGAAAATGGAACCAATCCCTCTTCTACAATTTTTTAAAATAAAATTTCTCTATAAATAGCTTTTATCTCCACCTTAATATCATACTCCTTAAATCTTTCCTTAACCCTCTGCTTTTCAAATTTCTATTCAAAACCAACAGTTATTTTAATGATATTATTTTTAGTTTCTCAAGGGGACTGTTTTATATTGTTGTCTCTCCTTAACTTACACCTTCCCTCTATATCTTGGTTTGCATTATCTGCCATTTTCATCCTACTACCTATCTGTATATGACCTCTACAGATTTTTATATTTCTTTCCAACTTATTTGTATCAACAATATTTGGTTCAACTTAATTATTAGATCACAAAAACATTCTAGTTTCTGCTCAAATTTATATTGGCTTTCTACTTTATTTTCATTTTCAATGCTTATGCTATCCTCTTTTACTCTTGCAACTTTCTGGCATCCTTCATTCAAATCTTTGTCTATGGATTCTATGGCTATATAATTCCTCTCTACATTTGCCATTATCTTGTGTCTCATTTCTCACATTTTTGCTCTGAGTTCACTAATTTCTCCATTCAATTCTTTTTTGAACTCTTGCTGATTTTGCTTGAGTTCTTGTATTTTTTCATCATCTTTAATATCATTTTCATCGTCATCTGTGTCTCACTCTCTTCTTTTTCTATTATTTGAGGATTTTTAAAGAATATCAGGCTTTCTTCAGGCTCCATTTCTTTATCGATTATTTCTGTACTGATATTTTCTTTTCAATTTTCAAATATTTATTCAATGCATACCGCTGACTCCAGTTTTTTTAATTCTATCATCTCTACCTGTTTCAACCCCAAAATCTGCTGCTGATTATATTATATACATAATTATTATTATTAATTTTAATTCTATCACTTTCTATAAAATATTCTATTCTTTCCACTCTTTACATCTAAGAAACTTTTTTTTTACTTTCATAACTAGATTCTAAAATTATCATTTTATTTTCAACAACATAATTAAAATATATATTTTTTATTTTTACTTAAAATTCCCTTTACATTTTCACTCGCTTTTGATTTAGAGAGAAAAAATTGTTTCGGTCAATTGTTTAATTTAAATTATACCATGGCAGAACTCTTAATTACATGCCCTTTGACATTTCTTTAAATTTATATTTTCTTTAACTTTATTTGACATATGAATAATTACTCTCATTTGATGGTTCTGCACCCATGATGTATAGCATTTAAATGGGGTCCATTCAAACAGAAAATGTTAATTGGGCTTTAAGCGTTTTTTAACATAACTTTAATTTTTATATTATAAAATTTATATGAACAAACTGGCCCTTCAAGCAGAGAAAAGAATACAATTGATAGCAAAGCTATCAATAATACCCATGGTCAGAGAAACCTATGCAAAGCAAAGCATGATCACATTTCAGACTGTGGCCTACTTCGACTGCCAGATTCAAATGTTAAATATCCAAAGCACTTTATTTGTTTAGAGGTAAACTCCATGTGCCAGCTAATTAGATGAAGTAACTAATATGCCTGGATGTAGGCCCATAATCCAGTGCTCGAAATATCCCATGACTAGCTAAGTCAAAAAAGTAATTTAATATACTGCTTTAATTAATGGTATCAGTAAAAGAATTGACCAACATTTATTAGTTTTCAAAAATAATTTATTTTAATATTTTTAAATTAACTAATTTATGAATTCATTCAACATTTGTTTACTAAATAAAATAATAATACATATCATATATAATGCACACATTATCGATAACAATAAAGCATAAATAAATATAAGCATTAAAACATAACTTACACACACATTTTATGCTAGTTATAAAGGTCATTTATTTCACTGATCCTGGAGGCTTTAAATATTGCAATGGTACAAGATACTAATGACACAATGGGAATAAAAATTAATCAATATTATCTATTGGTTTTCAGATTTGTGATCCTGGATAGATGCCTGCTCCTTTCTCCTATGCGATGTGTGTTGTACTGACCTGTTAAAATTTGGATTCAAAGATGAATGTGGTTTTTTAAGTCCAGCAGACAAATGTTTAAATGGCTCAGGTTATTAGATATTCATGGCAGCTAATTGGAGACTTTCAAATATGCTAGTCCAGTCAGAGACTGGAATACAGTTGCATACTTCTCCTTTACAGCAATGCATGTTTATGTTGATGTTCTCAAAATAAAATTTATTTGTACTCACTGGAATAACAGTGCTGAAAAATTGTCTAATCTCTGATGATGACCTTTTTTCAGGTGTATTTATATGCTATTATTCTTATTGTTCAGCTTGATTAATATTTTTTTTATTAAATTTATTAAATTCCAGTTATCTGTTCACATTCCTTATTAGATTAATTTTCTCAGGATAAGGTCTGACTTTTTAATTATTCCCATTGTTTATTTGTAGCCATCTTTAAATTTAACTTAATTTTTTATATTACAAACTTTATTTTTCATTTTTTTTTTAATTCAACTTCCTTTTATATGTATACTATGTAACAGTCAGAAAACATATGACTTGTAAACATAGTACAGAATTCGACCACCACACAGAACAGCAGCACCATTGAGGTAGAGAAGCCACCCGTGGTACTGAGTTCGAACATAGTTTATCGGTTCCACAATACAATCCATGAAACAATGCACTCATGAGGTTGGATACATTATTCTGTTAGTATTTTTCATGGTTTGTTCAACTTTGCTTGGCTGCCCCAGAGTTCTAGATATGATAGGTATTTCCATGTTGGTAGTCTGTTTGTCTTCTTTTATCTCTGACTCTGAAGATTGGGATGCTGATGCAGTTTTGGCTAAGTATAGAAATGCTATGGAGGATGAGGTGTCACATTGTTGCTGTTCAGCATCATGCTTTTTAGACTTTCAAAAAAAGTACAAAATACTAGTAAAATTGTATAGTTAATATTTTTGTAAATAGAAACTTAAAACTTTAAGTGGTCATAGCCATTTAAAAGTCATTAGAGAGAGGGGTATTGTGCCAGTCATTATCAAATGCCCATGCACAAAGTCTTCTATAAAAAACATTACAGCAGATACACATGTAAATTTATATAAATTAAGCACAATAAATATATAAATGTGCTACATTAATAATGGAAGTTGGGTCTGAGCATTAAAATATCCACTCACACCAATTTAAAGTGACACACAAATAATGTACCCAAGTACATATATAATAAACTCATGTATTTTTTTTATTTTCTGTATGTTTTTATATTTTATATATTTTGCTTTTCTCTGAAAAATTCAAATAGAGAAAAGCCAACTTTATTCAATAAATGAATCACATGTTGGAACATTTAATACATAATTAAAGTAACTGTTCCAACATACTTGTATATATTTTTAATTTTTTTAAAATTACTTTTCTAAAACATAATCAAAAAATGTTAATTGCTTTGCTAAAAACCTAATCTGACCAAAAGCAAAATGTTTGATAATAAATGTTGTAATTAAAATATTATTTTTTATAGATAAGATGGAAATTCTTTTGAGTTGATATCTGTAATGAAGTGGTCTAAATATTTAAGATGGAAAGTAATCATTATATCAAACCCTCAAATGTAAAATTTAATCAGAAAAATACAAAGGAATGTTATAATCTAAATGATAAACAAAATTAAAAGGATTGGCTGATTCATACTTCTCAGGGGTGATACCTGAATTGGTTATGTATTAGTGGGGTTGATAGGTTTTAGTCAGTGCTGTGGGATTCATTCTTTCTTCGGCAGCCATTTTGGCCAAGTCAGTCACTACTTTGGCTCTGGAATTTTTCAATCATCTAGCCACTTAGAGATTAATTTATGGACTAGCCTATTGCTGATATTTTCTAAGAAAAAATCCAGTACACAGTTCTTTTAAGAACTCTTCTTTTCTTAAGGATTTAATGAACCATTCAAGATAGTGGATGAACATTTAATAATAATTATTGCACTATACCAGATAGAAAATATGGAAAAATCTACTAGAGCTTCCACTAAAATGACTGTGGGGTAGAAAACCAGCTGGTGCACCCACCATTTCTCTGTCCAAATCACCAAAATGTGATTGTGCCAGTTCCAGCTAGCCACGATGATGACAAAAGCCACTGTACAGCTATTTGACTTGAAGTCCACTCAAAGCCCCATCAGGAAAAAATGAAGACACCTACATAAGTTTTTTTTAAAAATATTTTATTGATACTTGAACTAATGCATTCTGATATTTTCGATAATTAGAAATATATTATTATTATTATTATTAATCATAAAAAAGGGGGTGAGAGAATTGTCCTATATATATATATATATAAAATTTGGTTATAACCAAATTATATATATATATATATATATATATATAAAATTTGGTTATTACAGGCAAATGATACAGCTTTTGCTTAAATGTTTTAATTCATTTTTCTATTTAGTCATTGTGTTGCAATGGACAGAGACATACTTCCTGCAACATTGATCCCTTTAGCTTTATGGATAGGAATTGTAAGTCAGCAAATATCATTTCGGTTAAATATTATATACATGACTCCTTTGCCAGACAGATGCACATTCCTGTACTGGATGAAGATCATGTTCTTCAAATAATATCATGCTGCAGTCACACATTCCTGACAGCATGGTATTATGTTAGCATCTTCATGTTGCATTGGTTGCATCTGTATATCTGGAAGCAGTCATTGGGTTGGCTATGAACTATTATTCTGAGGTTGAATGATTGTTTTTGAAAAGTTTTATTGGAATAATCTATGTAGCCTATCTATAGTCACCATGATAAAACAAACTTCTATAAACTGTCCATCTGTGTGGACTTACTCCAAATAATTTAAATTTAAATTTAATATTAAAATCAAGATAAATTTATTCCTCAATTTTAAATTTATATTTATATGTGTGTCAATAGATGTTTTTGTGTGTTATTACTGACTGTGGCTTTTTTTTTAATATTAAAAATTTATTTTTAATTTTTAATTTTTCTTGAATGAAATGTTAAATAAGTATTTATTATAAATCTCTGCTTCTCCTTGAGCTAGTGGCATGGGCTAAAAATGGTCAATAATAAAATAAAATTGGAATCTTAACAGTACATATCTGTCTACTATATAAATATTCCAATTTCAAATGGCCTGGTGATGCTCTTGTATGGCAGATATGGTAAGAGCTCAAATCTGTGACCATTATAATTGGCCTCCCACTGTGCCATAACCATGAGTACTTAGAATTATAAAAGATTTATGCACATAACTTTTTTTTTTCTAAAATGAAATATTTTCTATCTATATCGATATAAAGTTAAAAAAGTGAATTTTTTTGTACAAGTACTGCCAGTAAGATAATTGTGCATATATAAATAAATGTGAGGAATAAAATGTAATAATTAATATAAATAATAATTTTTTTATAAAAAGAAAGTCTAATTTAAATCTGTTTCTTAACTTGCCTAAGTAATAATGAAATGCAGGAGAAAAGGAACTCTTGAGGGAGGAGGTGTAATCTTAGCTGGGATAGAAAGGAAATAATAGTCAACATTTTTTTGGTAATTACTAACCAAAGTTTTTGAAAGTTTCATATATAATCAATTTGTGTAACATAATTATTAATACAAAGTAATTTTTTTTATTGTTTCTGTTTTTGAGGAAGTTCACTAATATGTAACAGTATGCATATGCTGTTACATTATTTTAAAATTAATACATAAATGGGAAAATAAATCCTAAATAAAAAGTGTTTTATTTAAAAACTAAAAGAAAATTAAGAGTTGTGTTTAACATATATAGATCGCACAGATGAAAAACTTTAAAACAATTTTTTTTAAAAAAAAAATTATTTAAAAATACTTTTTTGTAAAAAAATAAAATAAAATAATGATCTAAAGATAGATTAATATTTTTGTTAAAAAGTTATATAATAAATTTCTGTTATGTTTAATCTTAGTAAATGGAAATCATTGTTTTATTAATTAAATGGTTGTTCTAAAGCAAACTAGCCCTTGGGGCACTTAAATAATTAAAAGATAAAATAACAGATGTAAATAGAATTTAAAAATTGTTTCCTGCTCTGAAGCAGCAACACACACATGGACCATAATGGAAATAACATCTGGATCTTAGTATCAGTGACATCTTGTTAGATGGATCTGTAGGATTACTGATAAGAGGCTATAATACTATACCAGAAGAATTTCTGATTTCATTAATTGTTGTTGTGTCAAATCTGACTACTAAGCTATATATGAGCTGAAGCTGCATTGCAGACTCCACAATATAGGAGTCTTGCAATAATTTAATTGTCTGACAACCAGATGAGGCCTCCTGATGATAGATTCTGACCAAATAAATGGCAGGTAGCAGCTTCGTTTACATCGAGAGTGGACAATCTACAAAAGTGATCACTAAGATGGACTTTCTAAATCTGCCAGAATCTAGGAAGTATGAACTATTTTGCTTATCTAATAGGAACTTTTACAAACATGCAATACCATCTGCTTTTGTAAAAATAAATATTATTTACATATATTGCTGCAAGTTATAACATCTAATAACTACTGCCTAATAAATCGAAAGATTTCACACTGTATGTTTATAATTAGAACTCAGTGAGTTGAGTGTGAAGATATTTAAGATTCACGCTTTCAGATCTATGTCCTGTGGACTGGCTTGCATATATAGAAAGACAAGTAAAGAAGAGAGTGGAACCACTCTTTTCTTGTTAAATTCTCTGTCTCAGTATTTGTGATCTGATTGTCTAAATGCTTGAGAGTTTTGCACTCTCTCAGTTTAATTTTAAACATGTAATTAGTAACTGAAAATAAGAACTGTATTCTGACTTAAAGAATTTTAAATCAATTATTAATATGTTTTTATGCATATGTTTAATAATCATTTCCATTTTTTTTACTTATTTTATTTATTAACTAAATATTAAAATGTATTAAATTTTAAGTTGGGTGTAGTTAGCTGCATAGAATCATTATGTTGATTATGTCTTAATAATGTTATACATGAAAATATATATATATATATATCGGTAAATATGACAACTCATTCTGAGTGTCTAAATGTATTTGCTGATATACCTTTTAAGTTGTTGCTGTCAATGCAGCACCTTATGATGACTGTCATTGGGTTTACTTTATTGTAAATTTCCCTCAGCAATTCCATCAATAACTTTATATTTAAAATTATTAATGTTTATTTTAAAAGGGTTTAATTTCAGGGTATTTGTTACATGTTTAGTTCAATGCTGATGGGGAGATATATGGGTGTTTATACCAATGTAATGTGAAGCATGTTAGCATACAGAGTGAAGCCCAATTGAATGCATAACTCAAATATGTAGTCATTGCATTGCAATGGATGCAGACATATTTCCTGTGACATTGACCCCTTTAGCTCTATGGATAAGGACTATAAGTTTGCAAATAGACCACTCTCCTTATACATAGCATTTCTCTAAAATATTATATACATGACTCCTTTGCCACAGGCACATTACTGTACTGGATGAGGATCATGTTCTTCATATAATCTCATGCTGCAGTCACACATTCCTGAAAGCATTGTTTAATATTAACATCTTCATATTGCATTTGTTGTGTCTGTATATCTGGAAGCAGGCATTGGGTTGGCTGTGAACTATTAGTCTGAGGTTGAATGGTTGTTTTTGAAAATTTTTTAACTGAGTAATCTATGTAGCCTATCTATACTCAACATTATAAAACAAACTTCTATAAACTGTCCATCTGTGCGGACTTACTCAAATAATTTAAATTTAAAATTAATATTAAAATCTAAACAAGATAAATTTATTCCTCAATTTTAAATAATACATCTTTGTGCATCAGTTAATGTTTTTTGTGTGTGTGATAATTACTGGCAGTGGCTTATTTTATTTTAATATTAAAAATACATTTTAAGAATTTAAATGTTTTTCTTTGATAAAACCTTTAAGAATTTATATATTAAATTCTGCTTCTCTTTGAGCTAGTGGCATGGGCTAACAGTCAGTAATAATACAAAATTACACTTTAACAGTAAGTATCTGTCTACTATATAAAGTTTCCAAGTTCAAATGGCCTGGTGGGTCCTGTATGGCAGATACAGTAAGACTCTTATTTCCAATACACCCTGACCATTATAGTATATGTTTGGAATCCACCATTTTTTTATTCAAATTGTTTTGCCCTGAAGGGTCCTTGTGTTACTTTATTCCTCATAATGATAGTAAAGATATTTCCTCCATAGAAGATGAAGTTAATTGCACTTTTAGAATATGATGGCAATGATAAGTTAGTTTTGAGGTAATTAATTCCTTGGGATACAATTAGTTCTTTGTAGTGCTTTTGGTTATGTATGACAATGTATGTATTGTTCTACTGTGCTGTGCCAGTAGTCCATGGGTAAATGAACAGTGTTACTAATTTTAATTGCTTATATTTAAATGCACTGCATTATAGAAATGCATATACACAATGTTAAATTTTTCCTTATTAATATCCAAGGGAAATTCATCACTGGATTAGTAAGCTATTTAAAGTTAAATATTTTATTATTTTCATGTGGACATTGAATTAATAGTTTGTATGTATGTATATGACTTCAGGTGATTGCTTCATACTATTTGTTAGTTTATTTAAATAGTCTAGGATTTTATGTATTGTGATGATAATGATTTTCATTGTCATATTAGTATAATGGATCAAACCCATACCTATTACAGTTTAAATAAAAATTATTTTAAATCTGTGATACTTCATATAGCAGTTAAGATATTTTGTGTAGTTGCCTGAACAGGGGATATTTTGTAAAAATATTTATTAGCTTATCATTAACCCTACTATTTTAATTATTATTGTTTCTTTCATTAAACATTTGTTTAATAATGCAATTTTTTAATTAGGATAGAGTAGGAGGTCAGCTAAATATAATGGCTATTCCATTTAACATTATTTTTATTTTTTTGTGTGTGAACTAGTTATTAGAATGTATAATAAAAAGAAGAATTATAATTTGGATAATTTGTTAGTGAGGTGATCTTAGATTTGTAATAACAACATCCCATTAAACTGAAACAGTGTTTGTGCTGGCATGTGACTTTTAAACTACATTGTAATTATTTTGTGTTATATTTATTGTTAATAAATGTATTTGTTAATTATTTAAGTCAAATTTTTGTGTATTTTGCTATATGCAAATTCTTTCTGGGTCCTGAATTCATAAATATAACAGAAATCCTGGTCAATCATGCAGATCCCAAATCTTAATGTTTATGAGAACACATTCCATAAATGTATCATTCCAAAGCTGGAGTTGCAATTTAATGAATAAAAAATTATTTAATTTTGCAATCGACTATGTAATCCATCTTTAAAACTGTACATTATCTATTATTTTATACATAAAAGTATAATAATTAAAATTAATTATTTTATTGTGTTGTTAAGGAAGTAATAGAAAGATATAAAAGATACCCTTTCTTTCTATTATTTCGAATGACATCATGGGTAAATGACTATAATTATTCATAATTTTATATAATTGTTTTGTGTTAATAGGACTCAGATTAGATACTTATTTATGTAATTGTAGCTATTATTATAGCACATTAGGACACATTAACTTATAAGAAAAGTGTATGTCTTCTACAGTCTATCAGGATGCCAGTCATTTGTAGCAACACAATGCAACATTATAATTTTTAAAGAGTAACAAAGGAACCCTGAGATCATTATTTTTACTTCATTATTCATCCAATTATTTATCTAATTATAACTTTAGTGGTGGCAGAAGAAATTCATTATAGTTTATTGTACCATTCACCTTTTATTCTCTCTCTGCAAGAGTAGAGTAATTCTGATCATATTAATAAATAATGACAAGATATGTAAGATTTAGATATATGAATTTATCTGAAGATATTACTTTAAGTGCAAATGTTTGTAGTTCAATGAATGTGTTTATGGAGGAAGAGATATATTTAATTTGTAATATGTTGTTTGGGGATGAGTGAAAATTTTCTATTTTTCAAAATTGTTTATTCATTTCATAGTAATATACTTTATTAGTATTCTTTTGTTTTTTCTTTTATCATAAATGCATATCTCTATAGCTAAATATATTACAATATATTTATCAAAATAATGGGAAAATATATAATTTTATAAATTGGAACAAAGTATATTTTTAAATCATATTTTAACTAAAATATATATGTCTTTTATCTATGTAACTATTTTATATACTTTAATCAACATTTTAAATACACATTTGTTTTATTAAAATGTACATAATTTATTATCAATATATAAATACACATGCATGCATAGTCATATGTTACCACTAGTTTAATTTTTTTACTTATTATTAAATCTTACTTTTGAAATGAATGCAGTAAATAAAATTTCAACAAGTAAATCCATCAATAGATACTTTATTATTGCTGTTATATAAAACTATTTATACATATATGTTAATAAATTTCTTACATAGTATTATAATGGTCGGGGAAGATTGGTTCTTACCGTATCTGCCATACAGGGTGCCACGAGGCCATTCTAACCTGGAAAAATTTATATAGTAGGCAGATACTTACTGTTAAGATCCTTCCCCTGGTCACTAGCTTGTGGAGCAGCAGAGATAATTTTCAAAATGAAATAAATAAAATAAGCCACTGCCAGTAATAACACACAAAAAACAATTATTAATGCACATATATAAATATTTAAAATTGAGAAATAAATTTAGACTTTACTATTTTTTTTAAAATTGGTTATTTATTTATTTTAAAATTTAAATTATTATTTAAGAAAGTCCACACAGATGAACATTTTAATAATATTTTTTAATTTAGAATGTTGAGTATGGACAGGCTACATAGAGTACTCAGTTAACATCTTTTCAAAATCAAACATTCAAGCTCAGACTAAAAGTTCATAGCCAACCCAACACCTGCTTCCAGATATATGGATGCAACCAATGCAAAATGAAGATGCTAGCATAAAACCACACTGACAGAAATGTGCATCTGGCAGCATGATATTATCTGAAGAACATTACCCTTGTCCAGTACAGGAATGTGCGTCTGTCTGGTGAAGAAATCATGGTTATAAAATAATTAAAGAGAAATGCTATGTATAAGAGAGAAAGGTCTATTTGCCAACATATTCTCTATCCATGGAGCTAAAAGGGTCAATGTTGCAGGAAATATGTCTGCATACATTGCAACGCAATGACTACATCTTTGAGTCATGCATTCAATTGGGCACATTGCCCTGTATGCTAGCACACTTCACATTACATTGATATATACACCCACATATCTCTCTACAAGCATTGTCACAACTCTGAGACAAATAGTCTGAAATTAAACCTCCTTAAAACAAAAGATTAAATATAAAGTTATTGATGGAATTGCAGAAGGAAATTTACAATAAACCCAATGGCACTCATCATAAGGTACTGCATTGACACCAATAACTTAAAAGATATATGAATAAATACATTTGGACACTTAGCATGAGGTGTCATATTTACCGATATATATATATTTAATCATATGAAAATAAAATAAAAACAACTAAATGTTAATGAATCTATGCAGCTATCTACACCCAACTTAAATTTAATACATTTTAATTAACACATACAAAAAGGAAATGGAAATAATTAATTAAACATATGTATAAAAAATATTAATAATTGATTTGGAATTTTCCATTTTAGGTCAGATAAGAGTCCTTATTTTAGTTAATTATTGCAAATTTAGAAAAAAGTTCCTATTAGATAATCAGATTAAAAGTTCATTTAAAAATAGTGTTTAGTAGGCACATTATAAAAAAACTTGTTTGAGAGTTCTAAAAATTTATATTTATAAAACTCTGTACTTTCCATTTGATCCTGGTGATTTCTTAGACTTCGTCCATTTTATGAATTCCCTCACTGATTATATTATTTGCCAATGTTTTTTTGGAGATGTAATTGCTGCAAGCTGTTCATTCTATCAGGAATTTGTCTCAGCCAGTACAGATAAAGAAAACAAAATCTATTTGTGACCCTTATATCATGGAGTCTGCAATATAGCTAACTATAAGATGTTTTAACTGGTCAGTATCATTGTAGGAATAGTCAATCACATCTCTTAAATTCAATTATTTTTCTTTTTATAGTATCTGGCCTTCTTATCTCCAATCTTCTGGATTGATCTGACATGATGTCACTGACTCTAGTGTTCCATTTATGGTCAGTGCTGTGGCTTTTTATTTGCATTGGTCAATCTAATTTTTTAATTCTCTTATCTGATTTTTCTTTTATACAGTGCCCAAGGGCTCGTATGCTTAAGATTCAATTATAAAACAATCACTTCCATTTTAAGATTCAAATATGACTTTTGAATATAAATTAATTAACATTTATTTCCAATTTCAAAAATATCTTTATTTTTTTCTACAAAAAAATATTTTCAAATACTTTTTTCAAAAAAAAAAGTTTTAATTTTCCATCTGTGCTATCTATATATGTTAAATACAACTATTTTAATTTTGGCTTTTAGTTTTTTAATAAAATCAATTTTTATTTATGATCTTGTTTTTATTTTAATTTTAAAATAATGTAATGGCATTTTGTCATGAGATAAATTAAACTAATAAAATTGTGATATATCACTCTAAAGAATATGTTTGACACATTACATTATAATTTGACATTTAAAACCATTTAATGACAGCTAAAGTATTTTTATTATCTTTAGATTAATTGAGATAATCTAAAAATTAAAATAAAAGAAATAAACTAAGCAAATTTTTATATACATAATGTCACCATGTTTAAATTCAAGTCATAATGGTATATTTTCTCTCTCCCACAAACAATTGTAGCTTATTTAAAACTTCAATATATATTTACCAATAATAAACTGCAAACACGAATAGGAAACTTTCTATAAAATTTAACTCTAAATTATATTTAAGGAAGATAGGACAGAGTATGCTTTTAGTGGAGTGTCTGGAAATATGGCTGGAGAAAGTAGTAATGCAATGGAGATGGTTAGCCTGAGAATATGTAAGATAGAGGAAGAAGTGAAGGATGTAGAAGTAAAATTAAAATTGTTAGAGACAAAGTGTGAGCAGATAAAAAAATTATTGAGCAGAAATGATAGGGAAGAAATAAATAAGGTGGTCCAGAAGATGGTAGAAAATGTTACAGATGGAGTAAAGAAAGTAGATTATGAGACAGTATTGATAGGAGATTCATTAATAAGAAAATGTGGGGATATAATTGCAAGGGAAAATAGAAGCATGTATTTTAAGAGTATGTTTGCCTGGAGCTAGAATTAGGGATGTCACAGATAAAATAAGAAAGCAAGGTAATAGAAATGTATATGTTGTGGTAGGGATGAATAATTTGTTAGAGCCATCAGAGAGAGTAATGGATGAGTATGTAGAATTGATTAGGAATTTGAGGGATATTAAAGGAAGAGTAGGGGTAGTTGGAATATTTCCAAGATTTGACAAGAGGCATTTGTTAGGTAGGGCATGTTGTATAAATGTGAGATTGAAAAAAATGTGTGAGACAAATAATGTTGTTTGTAGATGTATGGGATTGGTTTATTGAAAAGAGGGAGTTATATAGTAAAGAGGGATTGCACTTAGGAAAAAAGAAAGTGATGTTTTAGGAAGTCTGATATTAAAAGAATATAATTTGGGGACCTTTTAAAACGGGGTTTGGCTTTTAAATTGTAATATTATCAAAAAGAAGAAGAATGGATGGGATATAAGAAATAAGCAAAAGATGGTTGATTTAGATATAAGGGTAGATGTGGAGAGGGAATGAATCTGTAAGGTTAATGGTAAGAAAGTTTGTTATAAATGTAATGGAGAAGAAAAAATCAAAAGAATTCATAAAAGAGTAGTTAGGAAAGAAGAAATTGTTAAAATTGGATTTTTAAATATGCAAGATGGTAGGAGAGCAGAAAAGTGGCTGCAATTAAACAAAGCAATTGAAAATGCAGAGCTTGAGGTATCAGCCATAGTGGAAACTCATCTAAGAGAAGAAGAAGAACCTATTTTGGAAGATGTGGTATGGCAGGGTATAAATAGAAAAGAAAAAAAGGTGGTGGTATAGGTGTTAAATCGAAAAAATATTTAAATATTGTTAAATGTCAAGAGTATTTGTGGTTTGAAATAAGGTAGGGTAGACAAAAATGGATGGTGGCTGTAGTATATATAGCTACTGGAGATAAACTGTAATGGAGTGAAACAGTAGTATGTATGAATGCCTAGTTAAGGATATACAAAGATTTAAAGAAAAGGGAAAGAGAATAATGGTTATAGGGGATATGAATGGACATACTGAAAAAAATGATGATGTAGATAATAAGAATGGTCAGTGTTTGAAGGAATTTTGTCAAAGGGTAAATTTGAGCATTGGGATTTTATCAAATATTTATGGGGGACAATATACATTGCCTAGGAATAATATATTTTACACACACAATAGATTATGTATTGGTAGAGAAGAAGGGAATTAATAAAATACAGAAAATTAAGTTGTTTCATAGTGAAGAGAGAGTATGTAATAGTGATCATAACTTTATTGTAATAGAAATGGTTAGTAATGTTATTGAGGATAGAAATAAAGGTAGAAACAATAGTGAAAGATGTGGATGGAGAGTGAATAATAAAAATAAGTTGGAAGAGTATATAATAAAAGTTGAAGAAGCCATGGAACAATTGGTTGGGGATGAGTATAAAGACTGGTGTGGTAAAATAGAAAAAGTGGCAAATAGGGTTTTAGTTGAGATTATTCAGAAGAATAAAAGTAATAAAAAATGAGAGTTAGTAAAAGTGTAAAAAAAGAAGAAAGAAGAATGCAAAAAATATAAGTGTGCTATTAAAAATAAAGAAAGTGAAAACGATATTAATGCTAAATGGGGAAAATACTTAGAAAAGAAGAAGTTGGCTAAAATGGATAATTATAGAGAGAGGATGAAATTGAATAGTAAATAGTTGGAGGATATTAATAAAAGTGGAAGACATGTGAGTAAAAAAATTTGGAATTACATTAAAAGGAGAAATGTAGGGAAGAAAGAGATAGCATTAATAAATTATGAGAGAATAGAGTGTAGCTCTAGAGACAACTTAGAGAGAATCTTATGTAGATATGTAATGGATATAGAAAAGATGTTAGATGTGAAGGAGTTAGTGATAAAAACATGAAAGCATTTAATAAGCATTTATTTTTATTTTTATATAGTGCATGTTTACAATTGTATTACATTCAAATATCAGCCTTTCAAGCTAATTGTGAAAGTGCTTTTGTGAGTGTTAATAATAATAAATGAATACTTTCCTCTCCAATACAAGATATACTATTTATGCAGGAATAAAATGAATTCACTTATTCCTACAACTCAAATGCTTATATATGAGCAAATCTGAAGTACTGGCAAGGAAAGTGTGAGGATGGACCACTCACTTTAAATTACTATATATGATGTCTGAATGAATGACATTGGTAAAATTGTCTAGAATTTACTAAACATCACTCTAACTGAAATTTAATCATATGTAAATAAGCATTTATTTTTATATAGCACATGTTTACAATTGTATTACATTCAAATATCAGCTTTTCAAGCTAATTACGCATGCACTTTTGTGAGTGTTAAAGTGAGTAGTCCATTCTCATGCTTTTCTTGCCAGTACTTCAGATTTGCTCATATATAAGCATTTGAGTTGTAGGAATAAGTGGATTCATTTTATTCCTGCATAAATACTATATCTTGTATTGGAGAGGAAAGTATTCATTTGTTATTATTAACTCTCATAAAAGTGCATGCACAATTAGCTTGAAAGGCTGATATTTGAATGTAATGAAAGTATTTAGTAATGGGAATAATAGGTTCACATTAAATAAACTGAGTGAGGCAGAAAAGAGATTGAAAAAAGAGAGAGATGAAAAGTTTAGATGGGTGGGCAGCTGAGATGGTAATGAATCTAGGGCATAGAGCAAAAGCAAAGTTATTATCATGTTTTAATAAGATGGCACAGAAGAGAGTTTTTCCAGGTAGTTGGAGTAATACTAGAATAAGATTATTAATTAAAGGAAAGGGTAAAGATCATAGAAAGTTAAATAATTATAGACCGATAGCAGTAATATCAGTTTTATATAAAGTTATCTCATATATGTTGGCTGGAAGAATTGTAAAATGGATGGAAAAAAATAATGTAGTGGGGGAAATGCAAAGAGGTTTTAGGTCAGATAAGCATATAGGAGATAGTCTGTTTGTAGTTACACAACATATGGAGATAAGTAGGAATTGAGGTTGATTGTTATGTATGAGTTTTATAGATATAGAGAGGGCATATGATAGAGTAAATAGAAATAAATTATGGGTAAGATTAGCAAATTGCAATTGAATGAAGCTTTAGTAAATATTATTAAGAAATTATATGAAAATAATTATTATACTTACCAATTAGGGGATATAGAATCAGTTAAAGTTAAAAATAGGGTGGGATTAAGGCAAGGATGCCCTATGTCACCTGTTTTGTTTTTGTTGTATTTGAGTGAAATAGAGCAAGCAATAGAAAGATTAGGAAGAGGGATAAAGATACCATTAATTGGTGGCAAGACTGTATATACTTTGTTGGGTCTTCTTTGCGGATATCTTTTTGTATACAGAAAGAAGAAAAAATATGGAAATTATGCTGAGGACATGTGCAAGTGTGAGTAAAGAGATGAGGATTAAATTTAGTGAAGAAAAATCAAATATAATGATGGTTAATACTGGGGAAAAGGAAGATGTTGAATTTTTATTGGGAGATATAAAGTTAAGTGTGGTGGATAGATATATGTATTTGCAAATCATCTTATGAAATCAGGAAAATTACTTGGATGAATGGGAGAAAAAATTAATAAATAAAGCTAAAAAAGAAAGGATTTGGTAAAGAAACTAACAGTATTTTCATATAATAGATATGATGTAGCTAGAATTGTATGGGAGTTGAAGTAGCAGGGTTAACATATGGTAATGATGCATTATGTGTTATTAAAAGGGTTTAGATTATTTAGAGAAAGTACAAAGGGAAGTAAGAAAACATGTGTTAGATGCAGAGATGTGGGCAGCAAAGGAGGCTATTCAAGGAAAAATGGGAGAGTCAAATTTTTACATGAGAGATGCAAAAAGTAAAATGAAAATGTTTGGTAGGTTGCAATTTATGGATAGTAAAAGAATAGCCAAAATAGTGTTAAATTTTGGTCATGAGCGGCAGGTAACAAGATGGGTGAGAAAAGTAATGCAGTATGCAAAAGATTTGGATAAAGAATTTATATCAGTATACTTGTATAAAAGGTTGGATGATTGTGTTAGAAGGATTGTTGCATGTTATAGTGGTAAGGAATGGGATAAAAGAATAGATGCATTAATAAAAAATAGGGAGTTGGGGAGATGGAGAACTAGTATGGAGGGTAAAAAGAGTTCAAATATATATAGAAATAAACGTAAATTGGATGTGGGTTAATTTATGATAATAGTAAGGAAAGCAGTTTATTGTTTAAGGCTTGAATGGGATCTTTAGCAACAAGAGAATATACAAGTAAATAAAAAACTATGGGTGATTTAGTGTGCAAATTGCGTAAGGAAGGTATAGAAAATATTAGGCATCTGTTGATTGAATGTAAATACTTGAAAGCAGAAAGGGTACAACTAATGAAGTTATGGGAGAATAACTATGAACAAAGTGATTCTACATAAAGTGAGTTATTGGGTTTGGAAGAAGATAAGAATGATTTAAATATAAATATTATGGAGTGGACAAAGGTATTGTTGTGGAAATGGGATGGAGCAGGATAGAGTAACATATGTGATAACTTAGGATTGTGAATGGAATGCATAGTACCGGTTTGTATGGGCATAGTGACAGAGATTTCTGACTCTGATAATGGAGTCACCTTAATGCATCACATCACAGCTGATGAAAAATAATGTTGTGGAAATGGGATGGAGCAAGATGGAGAAGAATATGTGAAAAACTTAGGATAGTAAATGGAAAAAGATAAGGTGGCTAACAGGTTTTTCTGGGCACAGAGACTGAGATATTGCTGGATTCAAGAAAGGAAAAGCCATAGTGCATTATATGACATCACATTGCAGCTTATTTAAATATAAATGTAGATGTGGAGAAAAAATGGGTCTATAAAATTAATGGTTATTGATGTAATTAGAAATGTAATAGAAAAGAGTCAAAAGTATTTATAAAATGGTAGTGATAATGTAAGAAATTGTTAACATTGGATATCTAAATATGCAAGGTGGTAGGAGACCAAAAATGGCTGGAAATAATGTAGTTAAAAAGAAGAGCTTGAAGTATTAGAAGAAGTTGAAAGATATCTAAAAAAGAACATATACTCATAGACTTGGTATTGCAGGTTATAAATAAAAAAGAAGAAATAAAAGTGATGGTGATATAAGAATTGAATCAAAAAATATTTAAATATTGTTAAGTGTCAAGAACATTTGTAGTATGAAATAAGGTTATGACAATAAGAGTGGATGGTGGCTTTAGTGTATATGACTATTGACGATAGTCAAACCATAATAGAGTGGAGTAGTAGCATATATGAATGCTTAGTCAAGAATATACAGAGTTTTGAAAAAGGGGAAAAAATAATAGTCATAAGGGATATGAATGGGCATATTAAAAAAATAATAATATCTTGACAGCTTTAGAAAAAAATTTGTCAGAATAAATTTGAGCATTGAAAATATATCAAATATTTATAAAGGACAAGGCACATGTTCTAAAATGATATATTTTTCATAATAGATTATATATTAATAGAGAGAAAAAGAAAGAATAATATATGGAAAATTAAAGTAGTTTGATACTGAAAAGAGAATATGTAATAGTGAATATAATTTTTTTATAATTAAAATAGTAATGAAATGAAAAATAGTAATAAAAGTAGAAAAAATAGTAAAAGATGTGGATCAAGAATAAATGATAAGAATGAGGTAGAAAAAATTTTTAAAAAAAATCATGAGAGGTTTCTTGGGGATCAATATATGGACTGGTGTGGTAAAGAAGAAAAGTGACAAATGAAAGTTTTAGTTTAGAATATTTTAGAAGAAATAGAAATGTGAAAATTGGTAAAAGGATAAAAGAGAGGAAAAAGCATGCAGAAAACATAAATGTGCTATTAAGCACAAAGAAAGTGAAAAATATATTAATATTAAATGGTAAAAATATTTTTTTTTAAATGGCTAAAATAAAAAGTATTCTACAGAGAAAATAAAATTTAATAGTAAATTATTGGAGGATATTAATAAAAGTGGAAGAAATGGGAATAAATTTTTTTTGAAATATGTTAGTAGAAGGAATATAGGAAAGAGAGAAATAATATTATTTGATGATGAAATAAAAACTGTAACTTTAGAGAAAAATGAAGCAATTTTAAATAAGTATGTAAGGGATATAGAAAAGATGTTAAATGTGAAGGACAGAGTAATAACAAACATAAATCCATATTATAACACAAATATTAAGTGTTTAAAAAATGAATTGAATCAGGCAGGGAGAAATTGAAAAATTGAAAGGAGTGATGTTTAAGAGGCTGGTCAGCAGAGATGGTGATAAATTGATAAAATAGTAAAAAATTAAATTATCATTTTTCAATAAGATAGCACAGAGGAGAGAATTTCCAGATAGCTTTAATTATACAAGAGTAATAATACTATTTAAAGAAAATGGTAAATATCACAGAAAGTAAAACAATTATATACCAATAGTGGTAAAATCAGTGTTGTATAAATTTTTGCATTTATATTGGTTGCAAGATTGGAAAAATGGATAGAAGAAAATAATGTACTGAGAGAAAAGCAAGAAGATATTCAATCAGAAATGCAAATAGGAGATAATTTATTAGTAGTCACACAATTTATACATATGAGTATGGATACAGATAGAATAATATATGTTTTTATAGTTATAGAAGGGTCATGGTAGAATAACAAAATAGACTATGGGTATGTTTAGTAAATTTGGGTATGAATAAAACTTTAGTGAATTTTAATAAGAGATTAAATGAAAATTATTACTATACTTATTGTGCCCTTTTCTTTAGGTCTAAATAAATTTATTGTATCAATTTTCTAAAAGTGTTAAATCAAAGATGTATCCTATTGGTATGATTACTATGTTATGTTGACAATCTTTTTAAAAGCTTAATTAAAGTAAAATGAGAATATTTAATGTATAAAATTATGCTAAGTATATTAAAAGCAGTTAAATAAAGTTAAATGTTGTAATTGTATATGGTTGGAAAAGCAGGCCATCATAAAATAGTGTATTAATGTCTTTTAAATAAGTATTAAAAGCTGAATTTTAATAGTAATAATCTATAATTCAATAAAAATAGTATATTATTAATAATTGTATTTAAAAGTATTTCTTTAAAAAAGTAGTATTTGTGGTGGAGAAATGTGTATTTAGTTTTATAGTATCAAAATTATTATTCTAAATTCCGTTATTATATTATTATTTTTAATATAATATTTTTTGCAATCAAACATTTTTTTTTCTAGACAGCAAAATTGGATACATTCTGTCTGGGTTGTAAGTCATGTGACAAGTAAATATTCATTCATGTGTGCTTACTAGTTTTCTTGTTAATAAAGATTCAAAATTGCTTTAACATTTTACTATAGAATTGAAAATGTTTATTTGTCTACCACAAGATAAAATATAAAATTGGCTATTCTGAAATATTTAATTAGTGTTTTAAAATGATGGTAGCTAATAAAAATTAGATTTTTTGTTTAGAAAAATAGATACATTAAAACTAAATGTTGAATAAATGAATAAAATATTATTTTTAAAAGTCATTTTAAAATATTTAGTTGTCTTAGATAAAGTATAAAAATTAATTTAGAATTAATATTATTAAGTAATATTTTAAAAGATGAGTCATAGATTTTATTTTTAATTTTAATTGTACACTTTTGCCTGAATATGTAAATTAGACCATCAGATGAAAGTTTAATCAACCAATCTGATGGTATAAATACAGATGCTCAACTTTTTCCAGTGTGCTTTCTGTTAGTTAAGTGTGCTTTTTGTTAGTCAATTCAATACTTAATCAGTCAATTCAGTGCTATAATCACTCTCTAATAATTTATTTTAAAATATTAAAGTGTACTAATTGAATTATTTTAAAAAAGAGAGTATATAAATAAATTTATAATTTATTTAGTCAAATTATGCACTGTTAGGGAATTAAATTTTCTTACCAAGCATTTTGTCAAAATTTAATCTTAATGTCAAATAACCATGGAGGTAGCATGTATAAGTATCTACCAATATAAAGAACAGCTGAAAGTACAATTGTCAATTAAAAATATAATTTTAATATTGTTAATGAAGGCAAATAGTTTATCGATCAAGTTAACATGTTGGACATTATATGAGGAATTAAACGGGAAATTCATGAGAAATTAAAAAAGCAAAAAATGCATTTATTTGGAAACATAGTTTTATCCAATACCTGAAAGTAATACAGTAAAAACTTGTAAATCATTCAATGATTTGAAAGTAGATATCATTTCTAATAAGATTTGCAGAAGATGTTTCTTTTTGAAGAAAACATTTTTTTAAACAATTTATTTTAAACTGTCATTATAAAATAATGAAAATTGAAGACAGTTATTAAAAATATCTTATGTGATAAGTCTTTACTATTTAAAAAAGACTACATGAATTTAATAACTTTTAAAAAACCCGATAATTGGGAATTATTAATTGAAAAGAAGAATATCCTTGGATAAATAAAAAATTATCCTGACAGTAAAACTCTATATGCTAGCTTTATGTGAAATAGTTAAATATTAATTCATTGGAGATCTTAAAAATGTGCAAAATTATGTATACAGATGCCCAAATACATATCACTGTGTCAAAGACACTACAAGTCGGCATAGGATCCTGATGGAATGAGAAAACTCCAGAGAATTATTTTTAAATATTATAAGTTGAAATCATCTTCAATAATCACTGTTCTGAAAAATAGAAACAGTAGACTATTATTTGTATAAACTTTCAAGAAGAGATTAGTGATTATTTTTGAAATGGATCCAGATTTTAAAGTTGACTTTCTTTTTTATAATTTATTTTAAATTTTCATTCAGCTTTTTTATTTGAAATCAACTGAGCATGCATCATGTTGGGGGAGAGTAATTGTTGTCTTCAAGTGCTCAGACTGTTGTCAGCAACATGCATTGGGAAGTTTCAATGCCTGCAAGGAAGGGATAATAAAACCCCAAAGAAATAAAGAACATTTTTATTTTAAAAATGAATATTTATCATGGACTGAAGTTTATATAGTTATATTTTTTTGTTATTTATAAACTAATTTTAATATTAATTTTTATTATTATAATTAGAGATAGGAAAGGTACACAAAAAAATTAATTATTTACTAATATAATATTATAATTACTATAAAGGATACTTAGTAATTTTTAAAGTTTTAATATTTTAAGTACGGTAGTGTTGAATGAGTGTTATATTATGCAATATTTTATTAATTGTGGACTAAGAAGATGTCTAAAAAGTGATCAACTAGAAAGAATATCACTTGGCTAATAATTGTAAAATATTAATTTTTTATGATGTATTTATTTTCTTTATTTTAGATTGCCAAAGTATTTTTATAATGTTAAAGTATGAATGTATGAGTATGTGTGAATACACTAAACACATATAAAACTTATAGAAGTTATATTTTTATTTAAAAATATGCATACTTTTATTTTTATATTTCTGATATAGTACAATGTAGTGCTGAATATGATTATATGATTTTTTTGTAAAAGAACTTTATTTTAAAATGTTTGAAGTATTGCTTTTATTATGTCATTACCAGTCAAAAAGTATTTTAAAAGTGAAGTAATCTTTTTTATTGAATAATATAGATTGTTGACTTTATATGCGAATTTATTTATTGTTTTAGAAATATGTTTTAAGAATTAATTGGCGATGTAGATTGATAAATCTATAAAGAAATTTTGAAAAGGTAGTGACTTGGAAATATTTTAAAATGAAACCAAAGTGATACTTTGATGTAGGTCTTTATGGTGAATAGAAAGTTTTATTGTGTTAATAATTATGCAGATACAGATAATAAAGCCCCTATAACTTGTATGTTTTCATGGGCAGTGTTTTCCCTTAGTATTGAATATTAATGCTCTGAAAACCTGAATAAATAGCTAGGACATTGTTATTTTAGTGGAAGTTATTAGACAAAAAGTCAAGCCTCTTTTCTTTATGCACTGTTACCATGTTGATCATCTTATGTGTGTACTATTGAGTTGATACTCTAGTTTGTTCTTGAAACCTATGCATCTGATCGCTATCATGATTAATAAGTATTGCATCGTACAGAACTTTATCTTTGAGAGAGAATGATAAATAATTTTGGAATAAAAGGATCGTTATTTGGAAAAGGATAATATGGGTTTTCTTACTTTGAATGATGTTAAGAATAAATACAAATAGAATTGAGAATAAAACTTAAAATAAGGATAAAGAATCATAGAATGTTTTTTTTTACATTGTAGTAAACTATTTTTAAGAAAGTATGTAAATGATAATAAAATTGTTCACGAAATTTTTGAATAATTTTAAAAATATTCTTAACTTATATGTAATGCATATTTTTAATGGATAGTATATCTAAAGAAACAACAGAAAATAGAATATGTAAATTATATTTCACGAGTATTATTTTAGATTTAAGGAAATGCATCGACACATATTTTTTGTACTAGAATAATACCAAGTAAGATGTAAAATGTATGATAAGTCTATTATTAATTGAGTCCACTTATTTTATTAACAAATCAGAATAAATATATTTTGTCTAATAGTATCAGCACTATCATGATAAGTTATTTTAAACAATTAAGAATAAGTTAATAGACATATATTAGAATAAGAAATCCTTTTGTAATTTATGTTTTATGTTTTCATAATTGATCTATATTTTGATGGAAACACATTATAATGTTATTCAATTGTGTCTAATACATGTAAAACTCTACGTATATCCATGATGATTATTATTGATAGTATTGTTATAAATATTTTAAAATATATAACAAGTTCTAAGTCGGAATGAAGGTTTAGATGCTTAGATTTTTATTTTTATTTTATTTTGAGATGATGAAAATTGTAATGAGAACAAGATTCGTTGACTGTAAATATTGTAAATAATTTATTCTTTGTTAAACTATTGTGATAAAATTTGATAATCTTGTTTTTATAAATTTATGTATTGCATCAATTCTTCCACATCGCAAACATATGACTACAGATATCTTGAATCAAAACATAATATTTGCACAGTATGAATGAGAATTATTTAAGAATTATAGTATTTTCTTAATATGATTTATTTAAGAAATTTTATTTACATTATCATTATTATCATTATTGTCATAAATTAAATTATATAATATATTACACAGAATTATAATATTATCCATTGCCACATATTCTCAGATTATAAGATTTTACCACATATTTTATTTAAGATGCCATATGAAAGATAAAATATTATGCTATATTATTTATTTATTATTATTATTATTGATAAGAATTATTATGGGGGAAATATAGATAAGATCAAATTATACATTGAAGATTATTATTATTTATTATTATTATTAGTTAAATGTAGTTGAGGGTGATATTAAATCACTTATCATGCTTGACTACTGTAATTTTGATTGACTCAAATTAGTTTAAGAACCTGAGATTATTTTAGTTAGATTATTTTGAATAATTAGATTAAGATTTATTTATCAGTATTATCTTAATTAATTAATTATTGTTGAAGTCATAAAAATGCTATAGATTTATTATTTGAGATAATAATAGGGGGAATAGTATTCTTATGCCAGTGAGGTGGTATCCTGTGGGATATTGGCTCAATGTAATTCATATTACCACTTGTATCTCACTTCATAGTCTCATGATTTAATTAATATTTATTCATTTAATTTATAAAACTAAACCATATTATTATTTATTATTAGTTAGAGCTAGTTAAACAATAGACATTAACATAGAATATTTTTATTATCGATTATATGCATTTTAGCTGAGCATAACAATTTATCTGAGCTAGTCCCATTTTATTATATATTATATTTCCTGGAAATAAGGGTACAATCGGTAGTAAGATTTTAAGTTGAGTAGAATAAATTTAAAGAAGCTGAGATTATTATAGTTATATTATTTTGAATAAGAGATTAGGATTTATTTATTAGCATTATATTTGATTGACTATTATTTTAAAGTTGTAAGAATGCTCTGGATTTATTCTTATCTGAAATAATAAGGGGGATAGTATTGTTATGCCATTGAAATTGTATCCTGTGGGATATTAGCTCAATGTAATTCTTTACTACTTTTACTTCACTTCATTGTCTCATGATGTTATTAATATTTTATTTATTTAATTTATAAAACCGAACCATTTTACTATTTATTAGTTAGAGCTAGTTAAATAAATGTGTATTTGAATCCTTATGTACTACTAGCTGATATTCATGGAGCTTTGTTTAGTTAATTCAGATATAGGGTACTTTGATATTAACTATGCTATGATGTACTACACTGAATGCATACTACTCTAATCTTCTGAACTTTAAGATAATGTCTCCAAGTGATTTGCAAACAAACTTAATCAATAAAGTTTGCCTGCAGATTATGTAGAAAAGTCACCTTGAAGATCACAAGATTAGAATAGTATGCCTTCAGGGTTGTATGTTATAGCATAGTTAATACCAAAGAAGGAGATGTCAAATGTCACCATGTTGATAGTTCCATGTCCTGAAACAAAGAAATGAAATAATAACTATTAATTTGCTATGATTAAAAATAATCAAAAATGAATATTATGAATAATCATTAGAATTTTTAACTATATTTAACTAATCATTTGGCCCTGAAACAAAGAAATGAAATAATAACTATTAATTTACTATGATTAAAAATTATCAAAAATGAATATTATAAATAACCATTAGAATTTTTAACGATATTTAACTAATCATTTGGCCCTGAAACAAAGAAATGAAATAATAACTAATAATTTACTCCACTAACAAATGAAATAATAACTAATAATTTACTCCAATAAGAAATAAAATATTAAGTAATAATTTATTACAATAAAATATTATCAAAAATGAATATTAAAAATAATCATTAGAATTTTTAATGGTATTTAATTAATTATTTACATTTGAAAAAAGGCAACAAATTGTTCATAAATATTAACTATAAATAACTGTCTTTCTGAGATACTGTGGCACTGAAAAAGAAAAAATGGCGGCATTACAAACTATTTTTTTCCCAAAAAAATTACAAAACTATATTTTAACCTCAAGAATATGCGTGTAAAAATGCGATCACATTTTACATGCATATTCTTGAGGTTAAAGCCTTAGTAAATATTACTTACTAATCAATGTGTGTTTAAACAAATGTATAATTAAAACTATATTTTATAAAAAAATGTAAGAAAAAAAAATTTCAAATGAATTCTTTTTACAAATAGAAGTCACTGTGGCAGACTGAATTCAGTTATATTTGCAAAATAGCAGTCAAATGGTCATCTTTGAAGCATCACCTCTACATAAATTCTGTCAAATAGAAATCTAGGTGTTGTCTAGCTGTCCCTCAGTGCCTTTTATTCCATCATTTTAGTAAGCCCTACAACCTTTTTATATTTTGAGTCTGAACTTTGGTTGATGGGTCTAGAAAATTGTACATGTAGTTTACTTGAAAGTGATCATATCTGGCCTCCTTTTATTCTTTTTTTATAATCCTTCCAGCAGTCACTGTAAATTATGGACTCTTCCTCTACATTTTTTCTGATGGCTTGCATCAGAGCAGACATGGTTCTGTCTCAAATGGCTTTGACAAAACATTGATCCGTGTCTTTGAAAATACCACTGAATATTCACTGCTATGGGAGTAGTCTGCCGGTGTTATTTTTACATTTTGAAAAAAGATTTTCATCTACTTCGATGATTCTGTTAGGGCCTACAATTTTTATTTTTATTTATGTAAGAGTCTCCAGGTGCACACTTTCTGGACATAGTTATTCCAATCAACCACTGTTTTACTCACGATTTGCAATTGATATTCACAAAATTGCACCAATGTTTCTAGTAGTTATTAATATATACTTTCATTTCATGGCCATTTTTACATTTTCCACTCAGTATAATTCCATATGTTTGGAAGAATTCAATTGCTTCTTCCTGTAACTTAATATCATTTCATTTACTTGTTTTTCCCCAGACATTTTGGTTAATTACTAATAAATGGTAATTAATAATAAAATTTGATAAATTAGTAATACAATTATTAGTAATAAAATTTGAAAAATTTAGTAATAAAATCAGCAATAAATCAGTAATAGTTCAGTGATCAAAAAATAAAATGAGCAATAAATCAGTAATGGATCAGCAATCAAAATATTCAATTTTTACAAAATATTCAAAATGGTTGATGAGACACAATAAAAAAACACCTTTCACTTGGTCACCACAAGCAGGTAAAAGACAGATATTTACCAGAATTCACTGAAGTATTCCAAATCTCGAAGGTGACCATGAAAATACCTTGACCATACCTATCAATTTGTCATGCCAATGTTTCAGTTGCATGACATTGTTTTGATTTTTCATTGAACATATCTACCAGTGGGGTTATGTATTATGTCATAGACTATTTAATACTAAAGTACCAAATATAGTTATAAATATGGTTCTACTTGTTGTTTTGATGAAAATGCATCAAGACAGACCTCTAGCCTCATGCCTTGGAGCTTGATCTCTGGATATACCATGTTCTGGGTCCTGTAGGCACTGGAGAGTTCTTATGATTCCAAATCCCAGATTTAGCACTTATTTGGCTCCTATATTTCTCCAGAGTTAGATGTGCCAATAGTGTGATGCAGATATATCTCTGCAGCTTAATTCAAGATCAAAGCTTCTAAACATAGGCCTGGTTACATTTTTCATTTTCTGGATTTGTAACAATTCTAAGTGAATGAAAAATAGCAAATTTTAGCTATTTGGTGTTTCTCTTGAATTTTTGGGTGAGACAGATATAGAGACTCATGCTCTTGGTTGATGATGAGGTTGCATGCTATCTTACAAGGGTTTTATTTTTCCTACATTTTTTCCAATGATGGTAGCATATGAAAGAAAATGATGCCTAGGTTTTAATTGACTTTAGCACATGGTTTTTTGTACAAATTACTTTTAGGGCTAAGCTCATAATATGGTAAAATTTTGATTCAAACTTTTGCTATTATATTTAATAGTTTGATAAAGACATGCTTTTTTCTTTCTGAGCTGGATTATACTTGGGTTGCTTTTCAACAACTATGTTAGGAATTTTTATTAGCTGGATTAAACTTGAGCTGCTCTCTCTTCAATAGCTAACTTTGGAATCTTTTACCTTTTATCAGACACTTTATTGATTCTCTTCTTATATTTTTTTAGCACAATCTTACCCATAAGCCAGTTGCAATCTGTCTCTCACATAATAATTTCCACAACAAGTAATTAAATAAATTCCCATAGATAAAAAGGTTCAGTTATTTACTTCTTTAATCAAACACATTGAAAAATAACTGATTAAAAATAAAATTTACAACAGTATTAAAATATTACTTGGTTTTAAAAATACTATTAAACATAAAATCTTATAAGTATAAAAACAAAGAAAAAGAACTTGTTTCTTTTCTTAGTACATTTTCATAGTTTAAATTAAAACTACTAATTAATTATAACTACTACAGTGGGAGAGTAAAAAGGTTTGTTTACGTTCTTTCACAATTCTCTCTCTTATCTTTATAATCATTTATAATGTATTAAAATAATTCCCATATTAAAATTATATTACTATTAACAAATTAAATGTTTGATAATTCTCACACTATCTTAAGGGGATGTAAACATATTTAGTTAAATAATGACCCTAAAATAATCTAAGAAAATTAAATATTACTTTTCCCCATTAATGAAATAATTTTTTATGTAAACCTGAGGCATATGCTGCCCACTATCTAATTCTTTTAGTGCAGCCATGTAGCCAGCTCATTACAATATATTATTATATTTTTCTTTTTTATTTATAATATTTGAAGCCATACTAAGAAAAATGTCTTCACATATATATTTCATGTGCTATAAATTACTTAAACATTATTCTTTCATATTAATTGCATGTGTGTGTATTTGTATGCATAGCGTTGATATACTTTAACATTTAGGATAGTGTTTGGCATTTAATTTTAGGCCAGAAATTATTTCAGTTATTTTATTACGTAAATATAATTTTGAATTAAGATAAGATACAAAAATATTGTTCTACTTTAGTATTTTTATTTTTTAGTCTGATAAATGACTATTTACTTATCTGTTTAAAAAATGAAAATAATTACGATTGAGAAAACGTCTTAAGTCTAATTTAAAATTAAATAATTATAACAATATGGAATTGCTAAAATAGAATATTAGCAGAAGTCACTAAATATTTTTTTCTATATTCATGGAGTGCAGTATTTCTATTCAGTCCCTTTAATTATTGTAATTTGTTTTACTTATTTTTACAAAATTTAATATTTATGAGAGAAAAAAAAATTAAATTAACAGTCTCATGCCATTAACTTTAAACCTTTTTTATGGACATAAATTGAGTATAAACCTGGCAATTGCAATAAACTTAATAATGTTATTATTTATTCCAGTATAAAATGTTTCCAACAATTTCAGTTAATTGAATATTTTAAAATAATGCACAATACAAAAAAATTATACATTCTAATTTTTTTTACAGTTTATATATTGCAAATAAGGAAGCTTAATAATCAAAAACTGCTACTTGTTGATTATTTTGTTTTAAACATGTTTCTTTCAGAGCATATATGGCTAGACATGATAATTGTGTGTTAGCGCCTAGAAGTTGATGCTGTTAAAATTATTATAAAAAGTGTAATTAAAATTAATTATGACTAATTGTGAAAGATAATTGAATATTGCATCATTGTAATTAAAAAATCTTTTTTAAATAAAACTATTTTACTGTAAATAAAATCAAATTACTGCTTAGTAATGTTGGGGAGATGACATAATAAATAATAAAATAGCTTGGGAAGCTATGTTAAAAAACATAAACGAAAATAATTTATGTCATTTTTATTTTAAAGATGATGTTTACAAATAATTCTGGAAACCTTCAGAAAATTTTCCAAATTTTATTAAGCAATTGCAAAAGATAAGATTAAATACTATTCCTAAAAAATTAATTTAATGTGCATTAGTGTTTGATATAAAAGGAAATTAAAAATTTAATTTGTACATTTAATAAATAGGTAGTATAAATATTTTGGACCATTAAAAAGTTATATTTTGAAAAAATGAAGGATTAAAAAGTACAAGAGTGGAAATGAAGAGGTATCTTTGACATCATGCAACAAAATTAAAACTTACAATAGAGATAAGCTGCATACTTTCTAAAAAATAATCATAGTAGATAAACTGTGAATTCTACAACTGAATATTTTGAAATTGTAAAAAGTTTCAAAAGAAATGATATGATGTGGTAATTAAGATAAAGAAGTTTTTTGTAATATATAAAAGAGAAGTTAAAATTAATAAAAATAAAACTTGGAGAAACATTTTCTTTATAATTCTAATGGAGATGTCATAATTCACTGACTTATTTTAAAAATGTTTTAATTTCTTCGATTATAAGACCACCTTACAAAAGTGTTTTTGGTGAAGCATGGCCCAACAAGTATTTTAAATTTTTGATATCTCAATTGTGTTTTAAAATATTCAACAGAAACATTACATCTAACTGGAATAATAGTGATTAATCATTGTAGCATTGTTCTGTTATATTTTAAAATAAAATTAAATATTGAATAGGTATTAGTAGTAGAATAAAATTGCACAATATTTGGAAGCATGATATTATATATTACATTAATAATATAAAATATTATTAACAGATGTAGGTTTGTCATATTTTGCCCCAATAAATGTAGGTTTAATAATGGTAAAATCAGATCATTATATAAAATGAATATAGCAAATTTTTTATACTGGAATTTATGAGTGACATAAAACAGAAGTGTTACTATATTAGTAAGACATTACTGACAAAGTATTAATTATTCATAAACTCAATAACAGCAGTCTTCTGGATAGTTTTAAAAGAGTCTATAATTTTATAAATTCTTGTGTTTTATAATGTTCATGCAACCAAAAAAAATCGATTCAAACATTCAGACTTATCAAATGTTTTCAAAATATATCAAACATTAATATCCAGTTCCTCATCTATAAAATTATTATATTAACTAAATTTATACATTATTGACAATTTTTTAATAAGAAGAGTATTTTTCAAATATTATTTTTATCCATTATTGAGTCACTCAAGGATGAAGCTCTTTCTCCATGTTTAATCTATCTTCCTTGGTTGTCCTTCATCTTTCTAAATCATTACAATTTTTTGGAATTCACCTTACAATTTTAACTGTCTATTTACTATACACTCAAATTATTATCTTGCACTAGACTATTTCACTCTCAATTTTTTTTAATATCAGAAACATTTATGTGTTTTCTCAATCATGTATTTTGTATTTGATCTCTTTCTGTCACTCCTAATATTACATTTTTCAATACTTTTTCACTCGAGTGACATCTCTGTATTGCTTTTATTTTATATATGCAACACTCAGATCCATAAGTAAGAACCAGTCAAATACATTGTTTTAAATCATCCTGTTCAAAATATATAGGCATATTTTCTTTTTAATATTAAATTATGTCAATCAAAAGCATGCCAACTAAGTTCAGGTTCTATGACTAATTTCATTTATTGTATTTTCATCTTTAGTGACAATGTGACCATGGTATTTGTAGTTGTTAATTTCTTGTAATTCCACATTATTAGACTTTATATTGTTCTCTTGAAAAATTCCATTGAACAATGCTTTAGCCATTTTGGCATTTATATTTAGTCCTACTTATCAAGTTTTTAATGTGATGTAAAATCAAAAAACATTACATGAAAGGCTTTGGATTAAATTTGGAGAGATATTAAACTTGCAATGGATTAATAATACTTAAAAATAATGATTGTTTTTTAAATGTCAACTTTCAGAAAGTTTAAAATATTGGCATTCTTTCTATTAGGCAAGCTATATATTCTAATATCCTGTTTATGTTTTACTTTATTCATCGTGTTTAACATATCTGCTAAGAACAAAACTCCTTTGGTAATTGCACTACTTGCAAATGACTAACTGGCAATTGGTTTTCTAATTTTATTTTAGTTACACAATTCATTTTATTCCCTCTAAAGTAATTACATTTAATTTCTTTTTCCAATTAACAGACAAACAACTTCAGAATTATAATACTTTGCATACATCTCCAGATAACAATATTATTATAACTTGATAGTAAAAAAATTAGTTTTGTAAAAGAAAAACTTTTAAAATTCGCTATTATAGAACACTATATAATAGTTTGATGAATAATCTTTAATCTTTTTTTAATTTTGAATGTGGATGATTTAAAAGCTATATACCTACTCCATAAACTCATGTTCATTGACTATAAATATTCCTGCATGTATAGTACAATCAAAAGGCAAATAAATATATAAGATTATTACCAGCCTTGCAAAATGCTCAACATGAACTTACTAATGACAGTATCTACACCATAATAATTGATACAAATCTATTACTATTATTTTGCTATCGAGAAAAGTATTGTAAATGAATATATTTTTCCATATATGACAATAATCTCAGGATTGAGATGAACAATTAATTGTAATAAGTTATAAGTAATATTTTTTAATTATTCTATGAAAATAACAAATTTTTCTTGAAGATTATATGGCATTTTTATAGTGTCATTTTAATTATTTTAATTTTGAGAATAAGAATTAAATTGTCATATGCACAAAAAGGCTATTTCAAATCTATTATTGGAATTTAAAAATGAATACTATATTCACATTGTTGTTTTGAAAAATAATTCACATTTTCATAAACTATGTCACTAATTCTAAATAGAACATGTGTATTGTTTAAATTTAAGAACTATTATTTATTTAAATATTTTTAATGATTGTTATCAAATTATATATTTGTAGTCATTCACTTATTTGATAATGTGCATTGTAATATATGTTATAGCAGTAATATATTTAAAATGTTCTTTAATCTGTCAATAAAATTAATAAAAGTTTTAATATATTTTTCTTGTAATAATAAAAAAAGTATTAGAGGTCTACTGGCTTTTTTCAAAATTTATCAGCTATCTTGGTTAGAGCATTACCTTAAAGTTCAATACTCAAGCATCTAAGGGACCAGGCTTGAATCCTATGCCAGTACTGTTGTTAGTCAGGCCAATAACACCTGAAGAAGAGGAGAGAATAATTCCTTTCAAAATGTGCATATATTAACCTATTTGATGTACTATTAATAAGAGATTAATATATTTGGAATATTTAAATAAAGTTAAATTTTTCTAAAGACATTCAGTACTCATATTAAATGATGAAAATATTCCAATATAAAACTACAACCAAAGATTCAAGTTCATTTTATTATCATCTTGTATCTAACTTTTCATTAATTTGAAAGATTATTATTTCACTACAATGGTATAGTTTGTTTCTATTATGAAAAATAACTACAGAATTTTTCTTAGTAATTTTTTTAAAAAACTTTTTCATGTATAGCAGTTATTGATAATGCATGTCATGCTTGCAATCTGGGCCCTAAATCAAAGTTGTTTGAAAATTTTTATGACAGTTTAAATTTTTTATTAAGAACTTAATTCAAAGGCAAATAATTTTGGCATCTGCTTTTTGCAGTATTTGAGTATCAAACCACAATTAGATGAAGATAAATTATCTCATTATAAAAAATATTGGATAGATAAATTAATATATTGTATGTCTAATGTAATACAATTCAATGTTCACCAGTATCTAATAAGAAAAATTATATAGTCATATGACCTATAATTTATTTTAGTTGTTTTCATAATGAAGAACAAATTTTTTAATGTGAACACTCCACACATTTACATTTTATTTACAGTAATATAATTCATGTAGTCACAAATTATTTTGGTGCATTTTTATTTTAACTGTGATAGATATGTCTCACTCTAATTTATAACCTTACTTTTAATATCTCATTGCACATTTTCATGAGTTACATGAAATCACAATAGATATTTTAAAAATCATCTTTATTGTAAACACCTACTGGTGAATGATTTAATAAATTAAGAAACTACTATTCAATGTTACAGAAGTATAAAGCACACATATATAATTTGATAAAGTCATGAATTTTCACTTGAAAATGCGATTAAGAAGGGATATTTTCCACTGATTAGGTTATCAACATTCCTATCCCTCTCAATGTGGAAAATAAGATGAAAAATTATTATTTGACCATCCAGTTAATAATTCAACACAATTATTAATAAATATAATTAGAAAAATTAAAGATAGAGACAAATCAATTGCACAATCAACAGTGTTTGAGGAAAAATGGTCATTATTTACATTGCCTGATGACAGTTGATTCATAATGCCTCAATCAGCAGGAGAGGTAACGTCAATAAAATTGGATTCTCTTTAATGGAAACTTATAGAAATCTTTAAATAATATGTAACTATTAGAATAAATAAAAGTTATACTTTTTAAAAAAAGTATTAGAATTGTTAGACAATTGAGTATTATATGGTATACATTTGGCAATGCAATAGAAAAGATTAGTAATTATATGTTTTGAAAAAAAAAAACATAGATTTTAACAATATTAATAACTAAATCATTTTTTGTAAGTAAATATTTAATTGAGGATGGCAACAGATTTACAGTCAAATTAGTGCTGATTTTAAGACAGCTTCTTGATCTCATTTCATGTTTAATCTCTTTTATATGGCCCCACTAGGTTGAACATAGATAGCTCCTCATGGCTTGAAGCATTAAGTGGGAATATGTTTAATTGACCCTGCCATGAATGTAATTTTTATTTTCTTCAAATTTTGTAAAACAATTGCAGTTTTACTTAACAAAGGACATTTATCAAAATTATTAGTGTGTATATTCTTTTGCACCAAAGCTTTTCTCAGAATGAATTTTATCCATTCAAATGTAATGGCTGAATTTAATTGTTATTTTGCATAAACCATTTGTGCCACTGAGTTAATCAGGCAATAACTGATATACATATATAAATAAAATGTTTGTTAATTAAAACAAAATTGTAATTATAATAAAAATAATAAATTTAATGGTAATAAACTAAAACAAACAATCATTAAATCTGCAGAAGTAATTTCAGTTAATTTCTTTAACCTGTCTCAACTGCCATTAAATTAAAAAAACAAAAACAAAGTGGAAGTAAACATCATCAATTCAAATCCCACAAATCTTGTATTTTAATGTTAGCAGCTTGTCTATTTATTAAATGCATTTTATTCCTATTTATAAAAATTGCCTCCTTAATTTTTCTTTTATTATTGTTTCTCTCCTCATGAAGAATATTCAAAATCAAATTTAAATTTATATTTACATGTTTTTTATGATCAAAGAAAACTGAAGAAGACATTAAATCACCATTATTTTTACTTTTTACACATTTATATAACAATTCATGCTCCCTCAATCTATTCTCAATACTGCATCTAGATTCACATATATATGATAGCATACAGTTACAAAAAATTAATATATGTTACTTTTTTGCTTGACAGGTATGACATCCTTAGAATTATTGACTAATTTATTAATATTGTTTGGAACATAGAATGAAACATTAAACACCTTCTTATATATATATCTTTAAAAAATTTCATTTGTGAATTTGAAATAAATGGAATAGATATCAATTGTTTACTATTAATCTTCATTTTCTTTAAACCATTATAACTTTTTTTAAATTGATATAAAGTATTGCTTTCTTGTTCCATTTTATAACCAACACCAGGTATTTTTTTGACAAATATCTCAATATTTTTCACTTTATCACTTTGGTAACAGCATATGTTTTCATTATGAAACAAAAAAGATCTAAAACTTGCCATCTTATGTATAATTGGTACTTTTGATTTACAATTTATATTTCCCCTTTTTTGCAGTGGCTTGATTATTAATTTATAATTTAATATACTGTTATTTTTTGTAATAATTAAATCCAAATATTTAATATAATTGTCCTGTTCCTTTTCAATAATCCATTTCAAGCCATTTGACTTATTTAATTCCTCTACAAGCAAATTTATAGTATTAGTATTTCCACAAACAAAAACATCATCTACATATCTTTTGTAAATTTTAATATCTCCAAAAGTGCACATATTTAAAATACCACTCTCTTATGTAGATAACAAAAAATTGCAAATGTGTGCAACTACAGGCAGACCCATAGGCCAACCTTTACACATTTTATAATTTTGCCCTTCAAAAGTTGCAACAATGTTATGATTAAAAAATTTTAAAGATTGAACAATAAATCTTATAATATATTTCAAATACCTTTACTTTTTAATGTATGTTAAATTATTTTTATGAAATTCATTCTGTCAATAGAACCATACATTTCTTCATTGGATGTAACAGAAATTTATGGATCTATTACATACTTCTAATCTGGGGGTTGTGACAAGTTTGAACCCATAGATTTATTTCTCAAGCCTTGTTCTGAGGATGGTTGACTTTCCTAGAACCACTTATTTCTTATAAAAGGCCTTTGGCGATGATTCCCTAAGTCTGGCACACAGTATGCCTATCTACATTCTTCACATCAAAGTCCTGCATGTTGGTGATGTCCACAGCATGCCTTATTCACTTTTCTCTAAGCACTGCCCAAGAAGAAAGGCTTAGACTCTATTCTCATCCACACAACCACTTCCTCTTAGTTATTTTTTGGCTATTAAGTCAGTACCGCCCATACTTTGTATTATTATTTCTTTTGCTTATGACCTAATTTTAGTGCTGTAATAATATTAAAATTGCATTCTGCTCACAATATATATATATATATATATATATATATATATTGTATATATATATATATATATATATATATATATATATATATAAATGCCAACTATTACTAGTTTTATTAATTAAATTTATTTCAATCTTATACAATCCCACCATTGTAACTTATTTCTGTATTTAAGAGCATCTATATGCCTTGGAGAAAATAAAGTTTTGGCTTACCACTGGTAATTAAAGGAATTTTCATTAAGTATTTTATCATATAATCAAATATGTTTTCAAATGTATTTTCATTATTTTCGTGATAATAATGGTGTGAAAATAGTTTGCATTATATCTGTAATGAATCTCAGAATGCTCCCGGAAATAATGTTAGTCACCATGATTCAGAACTGTATATAAAAGCATTAATAGCAATTCTATGTAAATTCTTTGTAATAATCGATTGGCATCTTAGTATGGGACCCACCAATGATGTGTGTTTATTTATAATATACTATTTAGCTAATAAAGAGCATATGAGAAATATAGCATGAATGACAATATATAATTATCTATCATTTGATAGACAGCTTGCTCATTCATGCACATACTAATGTAGGCCATTAATTTATAAATGTATGTAAATAATTTTTCATTATATTAAACTAATTTTTATTATCCATCTTGTCTGAATAGTTTGAATTTTGTTTTCTCCATTTCCACAAATACAGCTATGCATGTATATATTTTAGTTTAGTCATAGTTATATATGTCTCATTGTCTTCTCCACTTTGCTAGTGGGTCAGATTAAAATTAATTTTCATGTGCCATCACTATTATGTTATTCATTAGGTGATATATCTGGGGCTTAGAAAGTGGGTTTGAATTCAGGCTGACCCCTGATCTAAATCTTGGGCTTGACTGGGTTTGAAGTACATTTTGTGAGTTCTAGCTCATGTTAGATGGATAAACATGTTTTGACCAGTACAATAGTAAACAATGGATATCTATTCCATTTATTTTAAATCCATAAGTGAATTTTTTTAAGGATATATATGTTCCAAGCAATATTAATAAATTAGTCAATTCTAAGGATGTCATACTGTCAAGCAGAAAAGTAATGTCATATATCAAATATTTTGTGTCTGTATGCTATCATATATAGGTCAATCTTGGTGCAGTATTGAGAAGAAAATGAGGGAGCATTAATTGTTATATAAGCATGTAAAAATAAAAATAATGGTGATTTATTGTCTACTTTGGTCTTCTATGATCATGAAAAAACATGTAAATATAAATTTAAATTTGATTTTGAAAATGTAAAAATTCTTCATGAAGAGAAACCATAATAAAAGAAAAATTAAAGAGGCAATTTTTTATAAATAGGAATAAAATGTATTTAATAAATAGACAACCTGCTAACATTAAAATAGGAGATTTGTGGGATTTGAATTGATGATGTTTGCTTCTGCTTTGTTTTTTTGTTTTTTTAATTTAATGGCAGGTGAGGCAGGTTTAAGAAATTAACCAAAAGTACTTTTGTGGATTTAAGGATTGTTTATAATAGTTTATTATCGTTAAAATTATTATTTTTGTTATAATATAATATATATACAAATCAATACATATATTCAATTCAATATATATATATATATACATCAAAATACAGTAAAATTCACATAAATTATAGTTATTGTTAGAAGTACTTTTGACTATATATCTTGTAGTCTTTATCAACTATATAACATTGAATAATCAAAATGAGACATCATTTTACAATACCCACAGTTCAATTCAGATTTCCTACAATTCTCTTATTTTAACATTTTATGATTGCTGATTCATTAATATTTGAAGATTTTTTGAAATACACTTATCTTTTATTTACATTTATTGTAGATTGGGATGAAAATAATCAAGATGGGCTGAACCAGGGGTAATATTATATCAGCATTCATTCACCCCCAAGTTAACAAAATATTTCAAATAATGAGCAATGCCAAAAAAATAATCATAAAGAGATATTAATGATATGAGAAATATTAAAGTAAGGTTTAATAATATCACAAAATATATAAAAAAAATATTAAGGTAAAAGTGTATGAGAGATCTTGAATTCTCAGTGAAAGATCAGCCTAGTTAACTTCTTAGAGCCACCAAGATTAAAAATAAATCCATCAGCATTCAAATAAGTATAATTAAATAAGAATTACACATTCATTATCATGAATGATTATCCATAAAAATATATCAATAGTCCATCTGTTGACTGGATTTAAAATGGGTCTACTGTAGACCAGGACAACTATTTAGCCTTTGCCAGCTTGGGGCAATTATTTAAACAGAATTTGGATGCACAAACTTTATGCTCTTCCATTAGATTACATAATAATCAAAACAATAATGCTGGAATATTAAAACATGCTGATATTCACCAATGCTCTGACCATTTATTATTATTAATATATTGGTCATTATAAATTTAATTTATAATAAGACAACTACAATAAAAAAGCAAAATGAAAATGTTCACTAGATTGCAATTTATGAATAATAAGAGAATAGCCAAAATAGTATTTAATGGGGTTATGAGTAAAGAACAGGCAACAAGTGGAAGAGCAGCATGAGGATATTTATTCCTTACCAATTTTGATATAAATGATTAAAGCCATAAAAAAGTTAAAGTATTTTACAAATTGATTTTTAACAGTTTATTTTTAATTAAGTTTTTGGCAAGAAACCAAAATCACTGTAATCTTTTTTTTGCATTCCAAATGACAATTCTGCTAATATTTATTTGAGTAAAATATTATTATTTCAAAATATTTTTTTATTTATCATTTTACTTGTTGATTTTTAAATCCCTGTTTTTACTGTTTTTGATAAAGTTTGATATACTAGTTATTATTATATTTGTCACTTTTACTTTTTATATTAATTTGACCTATTTTGTATATTTTCTGTTATCACTTTTTTATTACAATTATTTTTTAGATAATTAATCTTTTTTAATAATATTAATACTTTTAAGTAATTTATATAATTGACAGCACCAAGTGGCAATGGAATTTTATGATATAGCTGTTACTTAACATGTTTTAAAAGGTACATCTGCTTTAGACCTTATGAATAAGGCATCATATATTTGTTGTTTTAAACTATTCAGTCTAAAATTTTAAAATTAAATCCATTGTTATTGGATAATTATAAATATGTAACACTGAATAAAATAAATAAATATATTATTGATATTACTCAATGCAAAATATAAGTTTCTTTTATTTTTTTATTAGATAGATGGAGTGCTCAATCTTACAATAAAACCAATTATTTTTTAAAGGGCATGGAATTCTGTCAGTAATGTAATAAATCATTGAATAAAATTGTTTCATAAACGATGTTCTCAGAAGTACAGGAGAAGTTTTTGCTATTCAATACAAATTAAATGCAAATATAAATTAAGCTTGTTAAATGAATAATACATGAGTTAATAGTTGATATTAGAATGTTAATAATTAATTTTGTTTTTTATTTATTTTTTAGAATCTGTGTAATTTTTATTTATTGTTTTATAACAATTTTGTATGTTTTCTAGTTTTATATGTGTAAAACTTAGCCTAAATAGCTTTAATTAAATGTATAATTTAAATATATAATTTATTTTTTTTGTAGAGAAATCAAACAGCTCTTTCTTTAGCAACCAATGAAGATGTTAAAACGTTTTTAATTCAGCATGGAACAAAGTGAATGATTTTAGTAAAGTAAAGTATAGTTATTACTATTTGTCTCAAAGCAATTTTTTTTTATCCATTTTAATACATTTTATTTTTGTCTTATTTTTGATCATACTTTTTTACATAGAAGTTAAAAATTCAATTCATTTGTTTGTCAAATAAGTCTTCAATTTATTGTATTGATGTTTTATTTTGTACTAATTTATTTTTAAGATAGGGGAAAGAAAATGTTGATATTTGTATAGTCTATAATAAAGTAAATTTTAGGAATTTTTTTTTTTTAAATTTAATTGTAATATGCAAAAATATTATTTTAATAAATATAACACTTTTTATACAATCATGTCATGAACAGCTGTCATTATTTATTACTATTATATTTTAAAACAAATGTAACCAAAACAAAAAGTGATGTCAATAAATGTAATGTTTTTTAATTATAAAAAATGCAATACTGTTTTATTAATGTATATTCTCTTATATAGACATTAACATACATATAAATGTAATTATTACATATTAAGCATTATTACAATCAATATATATTAAAACAATAATAGAAATTACTTTACATAATACATGATGTGAAAAATAATATCTATTTATTAAATCTTGTAGTAAATGGCATAAAAAAAATATCCTACTAAAAGAATAGCATGTAAGCTGAAATCATGTGATAGGTCACGTGATATTTAATTGATTAATATTGATAAATAAATAAATATCAGCTATAACTAAATAAATGTTTATGCTTGTAATTTAAATTAAACTTACATTAAAAAATAGTACTATCTTATTGTGAATGGCCAACGTTCCATAACTTGTGTATATTTTATATGTTAAAGTATTTATACAAATTATTTGATATTGTTAAAGAATATACTACCTCTTTTTTATGAAATCAAGTTTTTCACAATGAAAATAAAAATCATTGTCAAAACAAAAATATGCTTTGCAAACAACATTAAGTTCTGCAAACAAATCTTTGACTTGTTTTTTAAATCAAATGAATCATTTAAGCATTATTAAATATAAACTCAAAACAATGTATTTTACAAATATATCTGATCATTTTATGAATCAACAGTTGAGTACCAATTACGGAAACCTTCAAGTTTAATATTTTATTATTTAAATATTAATTTAAATTTTAACTATGAAATGAAGCTTCAATGGCAGGCAGAACATAAACTAGCAATATTTTATTCATTTATAGATTTTATGTTTGGCATAATTAATTTTAAAATTATTTTCAATTATATTCAATGTATATTATATTTAATAATTATACAGTTATATTGATAAAGATAGTTCCTATTTGACTTATATAAATATTTTGTATTAATTTGTAAAGTTTTGATGAAGTAATATTTATTTCTGTCAAGGTTTTAATAGAGACTGTTACATCTTAAGTAATATAGAGATTGAGCATGAAGCAAACAACAATGTTTTTTTTATAAATATGGAATATGTGATTACTCAGAATAGGTGGAATAACTTTTTTTAGTTTTACAACTAATTTATTCTAATTTGATTTTAGAAAAAAAGATAAAAGAAATGCATTTTAATATATACCTGCCTATAGATCACATAATTTATTTATTTATTCTAAAATTAACATCCAAGCAGTTAATAGTAAAACTGAAAAATGTAAAAAAAAAAGTTCACTAATCCATTTATTCTGAATGATCAGCCATCATAAATATATAAAAATGATTTTTTTTTACTTTATCCTCGATCTCATTATTTGTTAAGAAATACCAGTTCTTTATTAAGTTCTTAATCTTGATATGGATGTTATTTTATTGATATAAGGAAATTATTAGTAAATTATATATAGTATAACTCAAATAAAGCAGTATTTATACATAACATAGCATAATCCATATTTGTTTTTGTTATCACCTATCAAAAGTATTAAATTATTACAAAGAGTATCAAGTTTGCAAAAATTATTCTGCAATCACTGCAAACATAAATAACTGCTATATAGATGAGATAACTTTTCCCAGCTAAAAATACTAAATTGCACTCATATATATTTAAATAATCTGTGCTTCTTAAATATATTCTTTCTGTAAAAGTTTCACCTGCTTAATTAAATTTTCATGAATGAAAGATATAAGTAATCCAATTTAATTTTCATGGTCATTATTTGTATAAGATATTATAAGTGTACTTAACCATTGAAGAAATTATCCATAGAGTTAATTGTACTTGCTGTAGATTTAATTTTATATTTACACTTTCTGCAATTCTAAAGGTTCCAATAAAGAATAAATATATTAAAACTTGGTTTGAAAGTTATATGTGTATTTCACTTTATTTGTGTATGTTCTTCAATAGTAAACTCAATAATAAAAAAAACATTTATTTCAATAAGGATACAATTATTATATTACTACTTTTAAAAGTGAATCTGACCAAATTTTGAAAGAAATGGCAATGATACATAAACTCAGATAGTTTGTGGCTTTTGAATTTTTGGACAAGGTAGATAGACTATCACAAATACATTGTTAAGCAGAAAGATTTCTATATGTGGAACTAGATGCATTTAAGATCATTATTTTGGCATATTCATTACAATAAAATAAAAATAAAGATATTCATAATACATAAGTAATTATACAGTTTTTTGTATAGAACACTGACTATTATACTCCATGATTAAATTGTAATAAAAAGTGATTTTATTCTAGTCATAATTATAAGAGATTGGAAGTTTGTTGTTCTAAAGCTTATGTTATTTCTGCTAAATGTCAAATGTAAAATTTCTAATTTCATTTCTGAGATGTGATATGTTACTGAAGCATGAGTTTTCATAGGTTGACAAAAACACTCATGAAACTTACTGCTATAAAGATTCTATTATAATTGCTTGATGAATTGAAAATAATACATACATCTGAAAAATAATATAATTATGACTTTAAAAATATAGTCTGCTGAGTCTTGTAGCTTCAAAAATATTAGAACTTTTTAGGAATATATAGTCATGATATCATGTGACCTCTTCTTAACAATACATCTATTGTGACATTTTTAAAAATAAAAAACATAGGACTGCAGTAAGTTTTACAATATATCATATTATCCATTACATCATAGTTACATTTAAGGAATGGTTTTAATAGGTTGCTTCCCATTTAAAAATAAATGATTTTCAAAGACTAAGTATAAATTTACTTTTTACATGGTATTTGTGTGTAGACAAATATTAAAAAATAGAGAACAAAAGAACAATTTCTTGCATATTACATTTATTGACCTAGTTATGATTAGAATATTAAGTGAAATAAACCAAAAGTTATCTATATAATGTAAATGCATAATAAAATGTGAGACCTTTATTATTGTTACATGTAAAAAATCTGAAGCATTTAAAATTACAAAATGATATTTAACAACAATATGTACTAGATTTCAACAATTGATTTTTAAAATATTATATATAATATTGTTTACAATCAACTTCATAAAGGCAACATTAACATAAGTAATATTAAGTTATAATAAGATGAAAATCAAATAAGTAATTACTAAATATAAATTTATAAATAATAAAATGATAATGAACAGGTTCAGAAAACTTAAACATGGAATAAGCCAAACAATAGATGAAATAATTAAAAAATAATAATGAGGAAATAATCCAAACAATGAATGAAATGGCCATCATCAGTAATGATAAAATATTTAAAAAAATTGGAAGTGTCAAAAGAAATAATGATGAAATAATAAAAATAATTAGATGAATTGTACAAAAAAATGTCAATTGAAAAACAAAATTGATGCTATAATGAAAAAATTATCCAAGCCACTGGATGACAGTTTGACAACACTAATAAGGTCAATGAAAAAATTAATGAGATGTTTGAGATAGTGGACAAGCAGTCTTAAGCCTTATAAAGATGGTGTACCTTGAAAACAATGCAAGAAGAAGTGAATAACCTTGCATAATTGGTAGAAATACTTCAAATGAAGTCCATAAGAATACAAAAAAGAGGCTCACACCCAAAATACAAATATTAATGACTGATGAAAACAGTAATGATGTACCAATAATACTGAAGTAAAAAATCATATATGATTTATATTTGTTGTAACAGTCACCTTTTCACTTTTTTGATCATCAAGGGTGCCACTAGGCCACTTACTACCTAAAAAATGTAATTTTCAATGATTAAGAGTTAATAATGAATGCCACCAGCTAGACCTAGGGAAATCAGGAAAGAATACAGAGACAAACGTCCACCAAAATTTTAAATAATTTCATAATTTATTAAATTTACAATAATAAATCCCAGACAAACAAAGTATGAAATATTATTCTAGATTTTTCTACCATTTTTATCAGAGAGTGTACATGAATATTGAAACAATAAACACTGGCAGATAAATTCCTTTTTTCACCTAAGATTTAAAAAGGGAATCATAATTTCTTCCTGCTAGCAATTTATATGAACTAATTCCAGTTCCATTATTGAGAGTTTTCAAAACACAGCAGTCTTGTAGAAAATACAATGAAGAATGTAGATGAGCTTTCCTTCAACTGGAAAAGAAACATTGGGATTAAGAATATCATATGTCTCCACAACAGCTCATGAATGACCACATTCATGATATTCAAAGTTGATTCCAATACAACAAAAAAAAATAGAACTAGAAAAGATTACAATTTTCTGTAATCTTAAATACAATACAAAATCTCCAATTTAGAAAAACAGAACAATATACTCTATAAAGTGCTAGCAAAAAGATTTATGGTCTTCTGGAAATACAAACCAAGCTTATCTAAATTAATTGCTGTAAAACAAACAGGGACAGCTGAGTTAAAAGAAAATTACTAATATCTGCCCAAGCATTTATCAGGGGATAGTAACTATGTAAAGAAGAAAAAATATGAAATAGAAACTCCCAATACACTCTTGGATAAACAAATTAGAAAATTTGAAATCTTAAAACTAAGATTTCAATACTCATGATAAAGAAAATGTTTAATAAAATACATAAAGATATTTAAATTGAATATGCAAAACTTATTATAAAGACATGCTTCTTTTACAATTAAGCTGTTACTTTAACAGATTTAAACTAGAGATTTAAACTTTGGTTTCAATATAAGAATGCACAGTTACCTTTTAGGCTTTGAATTGTCCATAAAGTTATTCTGACAGGCTGCACAAAGTTCTTTTTAATTCTAGTCCATCATGAAGGCTTTTGATTTATACCTCTTTGGTAGGAAGTATGGATGAAATCTTTGGATCAGTTCTGGTCTAGGTGTTTAAGACATGATCTTAAAGGAACAAGTCAAAATCTGGAGTCTGTCTTTGGGTTGATTTAGCATTGCACGTTGTAAATAAGATTTTGCATGGGGTGTAGGTTTGACGTTCTGCAGAAACAATTGCTATTTAGCAAATAGTAGTTAGTAAAATGATATCAGAAGAATTTTCTGTTAACAGACAGCAAAATATAATATTGGCAATAGTGATAGAAAGAGATGGACAGCAATCATTAAAATATAAGGTAGCACAGCAATGCAAATAGATATCACAAGCAGCATACTAAAAAACTGAATCATTACTCATAGTGAGCATAATAATAATAATCAGAATAAAAATCAGTCCAAATACCAGGGATATTTATGTGCATTTTTAGCTCCCATGTCATTTTTAATTTAAAAAACATCTGATCAAGGCTCTTATCTTATTGAAAATTAATTAAAAAAGTAAATGCAAAAATAAATATCAGCTTTTAAAAATAGATTTAAATCAACAAAATAAAAAAATCTGATTGCAATCAAAAAATTTTAAATTAAAATGCTTTTTTCAAAAAAAAAAATTAAAACTTTGTTTGCTTTTAATCATTAAGAAAAAAACAAGCAACAAAAGAAAACTATTTTAAACTAAGATCTATTGAAAATTAAAATCATAGAATTTTCATATATAAACAAGTATGTGTTGTTGCAGTACTCTTAATATATAAAAAATAATATACAAAACTTTTAAATAGTTTTTTTTAAACATTATAAAAATATAAAATGTGTTTTAATTTTGTGATGGAACTTTTGAAGTGGGTAAAGCATCTAATTCAATATTGACAAAAATATGAGCAAAAGTAAATTGAAATGAATATGATTATGCTCCCATTATTGTGAAGCATGTTTTATAAGTAGAAATGTCTGGTGGTCACATTGGTGAAACCCTCATAAATTACCATATCAGTTTGTGAATTATGTCAGTATCAATCCCATAATAGAGGAGGCTAAGCTTACTTTTGTGGTTATTGATCTATGCAGGGATCCAAATCTTGAGAGTCTGTTTAAAAAGTTACATAAAATTCACAACCATAAGCAAGCAACAGTAAAATGCTAATGGAGAAAACTACCAAGTATTTATTAAGTACCTGGTGCCTCAGGTGAAATGGTGATCTTATGAACTATAAATTCTATTTTTTCAAAGACCGGTTATCAAATTAAAAGCCTTAACAGCTTGTCCATCTTCCAATAACAAGTCATGTGGAACAAATGCATGTCATTGACAATATTTCACTGCAATGTCTGACAGTTTCCCCAATTTTAGTGTACTCAGCTGTTAATTTTTTAGTGTCTGCTATCAGCTAGTTTGGTTATTTAAAATTTTAACATCACTAGTGATTCCAGGTATTAAACATTATGTATCTGCATATTTTGTTTGGAACACAAAATAATAGAATATATAACCTAAATGCAATTGATTCAGTTATATACATCAATATATAATTATTCACCACTGATTTTCAATGAGCATCACCTTTTCATTTCATTATTTTTTTACTTTTATATTTGTCTTTTTTCACTGGTTACACTCACCTGTTCACACCCACTTATATTGAAGCTTTCAAATTATACCCTGGTTGCACAAAAACAAAGTCCATTCCTAAAATTTCATTACAAATGAAAAAATATTTATTTTGTTGTTTTTTGCAGGGAACATTTTTTAATTCTTTTCTTTGAACTTCCATTCTTGCTTGTGGAAGATGGATAAATCGTTGAAGGCATTAATTTGAAAAATGAAGCAAGTATAAGAGATGCTGAAAATTCCCAATTTATAATTAATTTTTCCATTTAAAAGAAGATGCTCATGTTGATCAAGATGTTTAAAAAATCATTCATAGATGTATGTTGATATGTAACTGTTTGTTTGTTGTGGTTGACATGCTGATGTTATAAATTTTGTAAGGTTTTCTCTCCTTTAATTTTTTTTTTACTTCCATATTGATTTTTCTTTTGAGCTGGAAGTACTGAAAGAATTTAAATGTATGCATTTCATGATGTAAAATGTATTTTTGAAATAAAAAAATATAAATGGTTCTGTTAGAAGAGAAAGAAGGACTGGGCTATGATGAAATGAGTATATAGGAAGGTAAGACTTACTCTTTGACACATTAAAGATATAACATTTAGTAACAAAGTTAATTATTAATCAAACCCATATTAACCACTTATTAACAAGTTACATACTAACCATTACTTATAAGTACATATAATCAATTTAATCAATTGATGGCAATTCCAGTTCTCATAACTCATAATAGTCATAAACGAACCTATTAATTCAACTATAATATACAAAATAATAATTTGTATATTAATATGATGATATCATATTTATTTATTTTTTAAAGGAAAGGATAAAAACTGTCATTTATTTAGATAATATCAATGATCGTAAATTATTTATTTTTATATGATGGCATGAATGGTAGATGCCGATATATACCCAGAATGACACATAGTTGATGATATTATTATTTTATGTATTTTTTTGTTTTTATTTGGATGAGATTATGTGGAAGTGGTAGGAATCATATTTATGGTGTTTTAAAGTGTATATTTATATATTTAAATGTGTTATATTAAGTTAAAATAAATTTGTTAATTTAAATTGATCTTACATTAAGGGTTGTATGTAATTTGTTGACTACATCACTGAATTTATGTATCTCTTGATATGGAAATATACATGTAATAGGTGCTTAATAAGTGTACTATATGAACCATAATGTCAAGTCATTGCCCACATTCGCTAGATATATACTTATAAATTATACCTGAACAGAGTAACTACTTAGATTATGACTGGATTTGAATCCAGGGAATATAATGGATTGACATGAAAATTGGGTGGATCCTGTATGTGTTATCAAATGAATGTGGATTGAATATAGTAAAGATTTATTTTGGCTGTAGTGTTGCACGATCTTTCCAATTTTCCATGGATGGCCGGATTTTTGTTTCAGTATATACCGTGGAATGAATTTAGGTGAATGGTTGAGGGTGGGTCATTGGTCCGTTACAATATATATATATATACATGATTTGGTAGTGAGGGATATGCTTTAAATTATATACATTTTTACAATTCTTCCACATTGAAGTTAAAAATTAAAATCATAGTTTAAATTTTAATTTTCAGTTAGTATGCATGGTTTGAGTTTAAGAACAGATTGTTGGTTTATATAACCTCTTTACTCTAGTCTATATTACTATTAACTTCTACTTTTATTCTTTATATCTCACTGAATTGACAATTATATGAGGGTTATTATAATAGTTTTATGATCCAAGATCAACCGGTAATATGTCTTTGTACTAAAAGTAATTTGTGGATTAAAATGGGAATCTAAAGGAGTGAAAGTAAATGGAGATTTATTTAAGTCATTTAGATTTTGCAGATGATGTAGTTGTTTTTGCAAATAATGCTTTAGAGCTTCAAGAAATGTTGCAGATGTTATCAGATGAAAGTAGGGCAGTAGGATTAAAGATAAATATTAAAAGGACTGAAGTAATGTTCAATGGATTTAGTCAAAATATGAAAATAAAGATTGATTATGAGCTAGAAGAAATAATACAAATATCTTGGTCAGATTATTAATACAGAGGAAAACATAATGGATGAAATTAATCATAAAATTAAACTTGGTTGAAGTTCTTTTGGTAAAAATAACTTGATACTAAAAGAAAATATTTTTATGTGTTTGAAAAGAAAGGTTTTTAATAAATGTGGTTTATCAATTCTTACTTATGGATCTGTTGGACACTTAATAAAAGGGCACTACTGGGATTTCACACTATTTAAAGAAGTATGAAAAGATCCATGTTAGGAGTAACAAGAAGAGATTAAAAATGCAATATATGGGTAATGGAACATACAGGTGTTATTGACTTCATTGAAAAAATTAAAAATCAGAAGTGGAATTGGGCTGTACATATTGCTAGAAAAGATGATACTAGATGGTCAATTGAAATCTTAAACTGGAGTCCAAGAGATTGTTAGAGATCGATAAGGAGACCACATGTTAGATGGTTGGATGAAATTAGAAAGTGTGCAGGAGTGATGTGGAGAATCTAAAGATTGGAGATGGTTTGAACTTAAAAGAGACTTTCATCCTGCAGTGGATTGATAATGGTTGATGATGATGATGATGACTAGAAGATACATAGTTAATTAATTATCCTGTTACCCTGCTTTTTTAAGGCTTATTGGGTTTTCAAAAACAATTAATTAAACCTTCGAGTGTTCATTCCTAATGAATCATGTCTTTAGTCTCGGTTGACTCTAATGCATCCCAGTAATTGTTTTATAATTATCTGGGCTTATTCTCATCATAAGTTATTTGATGGTATTTTTGATCTTGTCTTCTTTCTTTTTCTATTTATGATTATAACTCATGTCTAAATGCAATATATCCATTCAGTAATTATTTCATTTTATCATAAGGTTTCAAGCAGTGTGTATTATCGGTTCCTTTCAATTCTCTATTCATTTCTATCCAAAATCCAATTGGAGCTGACTGTTTTAATGGAGAAATGTTCTTTGTATTGGTGGTAAAATTTTTGGTATTTCCTTTTTATTGGGTTAATTAGGTGAGATATTTTAACAAGCACTTTGTTTCCTACCTTCAGCTTGGGTATGTTTTTTATATTTGTTTCTTTTATCAGTCTTGGCTGTTACCTGAGTAAAGCCTTTTAATCCATTTTTTCTAGATTATATTTATCGTGGATAATTGGTTTGTATTTATTAAATAAAATAGAAATAGGTTGGTTCAAGTGTTGTTTAATGGGCATGAATCCTGTTTATTTATTTATGCTTTAATTGATATAATTGACTACATATTCCATTTGCCTTACCCAGCTTTTATGCTCATCCTCTAGATAAGTTCTGAACAAATATCCAAGTTCCTGCATTACACATTCACAGGGGTTCGACTGTGGATTTTTAATGGATGTAATCATGTGTGATTTGGGATTTTTTTTACCCATCTCTTTCATTCTTTTGATAAAAAAGATGTACCACAATCTGTTATAATGTTATTAGGTTTTCCTATCATTAATAATTTGAGGGTGTCTAATATCTTAATCATATGTCTGGTATTAGCTTGGGGTATTAGATAAGCAAAATGTACTTGGAAAAGAGATGAGATTAATAAATATTTTTTTATTAAATAGGGGCAATGACCTATAATAGTCAATAGCTAATATATCATATGGTTTTTGGTATAATTGATTTTAAAGTATTACTATAATTTTGGGTTAGTGGCTTGGCTCTTAAGCACACTATACAATCTCTCAGAGGTCTTAATATATTTATATACATTTTCAGCCAGTAAAATAAAGTTTTTAATGTTTGTTCCATTTTGTAAACATGAAAGTGTCTGTAAACAGTATTGTTTATGTATGATTACCCTACACTCATTTTTATTTAAATTTATTGTATACATTAAGATCATATTCTCTATTTAATAACATAAGGTTTTTCAACTCATTCAAACCTTCCTGTTCTATTATTGCTTTTATGATTGTGTTTAATTCAGGATCTGATAATTGTAAATTTTCTAAATCATTTTCTATAATACTATTAGAAATCGAATTGACACTTGTAATATAGGCATTTTCTACTAATAAATGATTTTGTTGTGACACATGGGTTTTGACTAAGCACATCATCTATGATATTTTGGATCTTCTGCAGTATTGTACAGTATAATTGAATTCCTGTAACAATAAACTACATTTGACTGGATGACTACTGGTCAGGTAACTCTGATTCAGAAATTTGAGGCTTTTGTGATCTGTGATCACTATCACCTCTGATCCGAGTAACATTTGCTGAAACTTTTGGTGGGGGCCCACACTTTTTGCTAATGCTTCCTTCTCTGTAACTGTATAATTTATTTCTGAATATTTCAGGAGTCAGCTAATCAAATAGAGGACACCTGGGTAGCCATCCTCCTGAATCAGGGATAATGTTTTCCCTAATCTGAAACCACTACTATCTGTTTGGACAATGAATGGTTTATTAAAATCAGTGAAGGCTAAAATGGATTGTCCTGTTTCTCAGTCCAGTTCCATGTTTCATATTTTCTGATTAATTTTAATGATGGTTCCATATGGTCTGAGAATTTCTAATAGAAACAATTATAAAAAGTTGCACAGGCATAAAAATAATCGAATATATTTTTTTATTGGTTGGTTTTAAAATGTTTTGAATGGCTTTAATCTTATCTGGATGATGGCTTATCCCTTTGCAACCTGCAATATGACCTAGAAAAACTACTTAGTTGGAAACTGAAGACTTTTCTTGAAGTTGATTTTGATGCCTTTCAGATAGCCCTCTTTATAGAATGTGGTTAGATGTTGAAGGTGTTCTTCAATTGTGGTAGATGCAATGATTACATCATCCACAGAAATAGTTATGATCATTTTAACTTCAGGAGATAGTCTTTGCTAAGACCCTTATCAGACTAGCACCACTGTTTATCAATCTGAATGGCATTCTATTAAAATGATAGATAAAACCTTCACATTGAAGAGCAGTATATTGGTGATCATATGTCTGAATGGAGTTTGATTTGCCAATAATTGGATGTTAGATCAAAACCAGAAAACTATTTCTTATTTCCAAATATCACTAATAATTCATGTGTGGGCAGTGAAATATTTTTGTCAGGGACAGTAATTTTGTTCACGTGTCTCGCATTTAAACAAAATCTCATTGACCCATCATTCTTTTTCACTTTTACAACTGGATTACAGTAAGGTGAAGAACATTTGGAAGTGATCCCTGAATCCAACATTTTATTGATCTGTTTATATATTTCCTGATGATACAGGTAATGAATAGAATATGATTTGGATTGAAATGGTTGGTCATGCTTTAGTTTAATTCTTTGTCGGAATCCATCTATCACACTTGGTATCTCTGAAAAGATTGGGTTAAATTTATTGATAACATTATAATTTTAAAGTAATTTTGCTATCAAGCAAGTTGGATTCTGTGATCTTACTATTTATAAGTGCTTCTGGAATATTAGATATAATACAATTAACTTCTAATAGATCATATTTCGGAAGCAATATCATCTCTAAAACCTTATCATCAGCCGAGAGGTATTGCAGCTGCCATGCAAGCAAGTAGTTGGTTGCAGATGGTTGTGGGTTCGTGTACCGGCTGATGCTATGACATATGAAGAAAAAAACAGGAAACCATCGAGAGAGAGAAAGGGCCTACTTGGCCATTTCTATTATAGCACCCAAAAAAATTTAAAAGTTTTTTTGAATGTTAGTGGTTTAAAAATCTACAGCGGGGGAGCTAATATAATCTTAGTTGCAGGAGCTCTTTCCCACAGGTTAACATATCTTTCTTTGCCACTAAAATATCTTGTGCTGTTCTTGTCCTAGCGGTTGAACTGACTCAAGCAAAGGCCGTGCAGAAACTAACTGTTCTTTCTCTATCTACCCAAGTTGTTGGCCAACTTGCATTCCAATCCCCATTGTTCTCTATCTTAATTTTAATTTCAGTGTTTTTAAATTAATTATTTTTTTTATATAATTAATCTTTTTCTCCAATGAGTTCTACAAATTTTTATTTCTTTATCTAAAATAAAATCTTTTCATTTTATTTTCTAAAATTAAAAGAACATTCCATAAATTTTTTCTACTTTAAATTTAGACTACATTCATTGTGGTTGAACTCAGGGTCTTTAGTTAAACCACAGTCAATGATGCCACAAACATATATAAATATATTCCATGTGTATATATGTATAGCTTCAATACGTATATAGTAACCCTCCCCCAACGCCAATATAACATTTCCTATTAACAAATACCTGGGGCACCAATTCTATTGATAATAGAATAAAGTACTAATCTGATTCTACTTTGAATTACAATTGAGACTCTTGCTGCTGTCCTACTATGGCTTAACTCAATGGGGGCTATAAAGTTCTATAAGGTGTAAAATGCATACTAAACATAGGAGGAAACATTAGGAATAAAATATTTATTGGGTTTTAAAATAAGTAAATATTTGAAATTGGTAAAGTTCCACAATTTAAATTAACAAGTATCTCCTCCCATTATCTAAACGCATCAAACAGCCTTTACTGTGTGTTAAAAATTAAATTAATAGAATAAAGATGCAGTGCTAATTAACTCTACTGTATGGTCAGTTAAAATTAAATAAAAGCAAAATATAGCACTATTTAACTTTTATAGTACAATAATTTAAAATAAATAATTAACTTAAAATCTAATTTACTATACTAAAGGAATATCTCAGGGAATTTATTGTATGGCTTATTTTTAAATTTATACTTTACAATAGCTACTAATTACAATCATAAAAGTAATGACATAAATTAAGCATTATTCTAATAAAGTAGTAGTAGTTAGACAATGAAAAAAATATGTTACATTTTGATTTTAAGTCATCATCTAAATAATAACTGAATACTAAAATTTTCCAGAAAGTCATCAGTCAGTCAAGCATTTCATATGGTGTTTGGATCAAAAAAACAGTATCATCAGATCAGAATATATTCATCATTAAATTTATGAAATAGTCCAATCATATCGGATATGTAAGTGTGTGTGTATGTGTGGAAACATAGAACATGAATGCATGCCAAAGAATAACTCCGGAAAAAGTTTTTAAATAAATAAAACATTTATTACATGATATAGCTAAGTAACAATTTTGTATTTCTACTTTACACATACACATGTTTTGGATAATTCCAATATCAATGACTGAATAGACTAACACAAAAGTAGTTAACATTAAAACTAATTTCTTGGTATTTTTATTTCAAATCTATACAAGCTACCAATCAATTCTGATAAACCAGTGAAAAGAAACATTTATTAACACTAACACTAGAATAATTAAATATGAAATTAAACTTCATTGTATTTTATTTCAAATATATAAGAGCTATCAATCAATTCTGATATACTTATGAAAGAAGTATTTTTTAACACAACATTAGAATAATTAAATATGAAATTAAACTTCTTTTTACTTTTACTTAAAATACACATATGCTATTAGCTAACTCCAACATTCTGCTAACCAAATCAACACTGGGGTAATTAAACATTAATATAATACAATATGGATTTAAATATATGAGTAAGAGGTCATGCAATCTTTCTTAAATCAATCAAATGATACTATTAACTAGCTACACTTTCTTTTATTTTGCTTGCTCATTCAAAATGAGGATGAATCATTCTGGAAACTTGATGATATGAAACATTAAACAATGGGTATGATATGATTTGAAATATTGATTCAGACTTACAAGTCAGTGATAGATGTTATCCATACCTTCAGGTTTAATAGCATTTTATGCATGCATCTGTATTGTGCTCCCTGTTATAAAATAATTAACATAGCTATATTTCATTGATTTACTTATGAAATTGAGATAAAATACCATAATACAGATGATGCCATAACCAACCAAGATTTAACACTAATTCTCCTTTAGATATTCTATAAAAGAAACCAATCCTTTTATTTTTTTATTAGCAAACTACATTACACCTGGCTATGAATAAATGATGGAAAAGCATTCCAAATGGATACATGAGGAATGAAAAGACTTTCTTAACTCTAATTATTTAAACAACAAAATACAGTGACTACCTAACCTTCCTCAGAGGCTTAAATACTGGTGTGGACTTTGTCTCATCACCGAAAAACAAAGGAAATACACTGCTTTACTTCACATAATACAATCATCATAATACATGATTGCTTAATCTGGAAAATATCCACTCATGACAAATATTTCAATAAACTAAGGGAGAGTTCTCTCAATCTCTGGCAGTACAATATATATATCATAAACGATTTCTTTCTTCATAGCCACTAAATACACTTCAATCTAAGCATTAAAAAATAATAAAAATTCACTCTTAAATAAATTGCTAATCCTTTCACTTCTTTTGCCATATCACACCATACAAAACCGATTTGAAAATAAGTCAATAGACTTGATTGACTTGATTCAACAATTATATAAATGGATTAGAAAACAGACAGGCACACATACATAATAATGTGCAAAATAATTTTAAATCATATTCAATATGAAATTTTGTAACGACATTAACTAATATATTAAAAACATGAAACTCTTCTGACTAATAAATATTTTAAATTTGAAATATAATAGTTCCTACTAAATAAACCTGATCCTTCTAGCAAAGCAATGGTAATACAATACTTTTATGTATTTAAAATTAACTAATAAATTGAAATAAAATTTTGATTTGTGATGAACTATAAATCTTTTAAATTTGAAGCAAAATAATTATTAATAAGTGGACCTCATAATTTCTGAAAACACAAAGATAAAATAATAATTTTATGCATATAACTCTTCTTAAAATTAGCTGTTAGCTTTATAATAGCAAACAGCTATTTTTATCGTTAACATTCTCATATAGAAATACATGTATGCAATAAAAATTATATTAAAATAATGATTAATTACCAATATAATATTCCTCCATATTATACATATCCAAGATGATCTAGAAGTAAAGAAAAAAATAATTAAATAAAAAAAATATAAGACAAATAATTGGTCTACTTATCTATCATATACTAGCAAAAAAATAATTAAGTAAATAGTCTTTACCTGGGAGCATAAAAGTTTATTTGTACAGTCTGTAAATAACACATCTTGGTCACATTTGAAAATGATGATGATAATTGTAAAACAAATATATGTTAGTAGATACATAACAATTTTCTGCAGAGAAACAATACACATTTGGATCCAATTAAAGAGCATTTCAAAACTTCTTACGAATAGCTAACTGAAATTGCTGATAATATCATACATAAAGTATTAATAATGGCAAATAAATGTTTTCTACTGCAAATTTTGGTAATAATTTATTATTTAGCCAATTACATTTAACAAAGCATTTGTGATGAATTATCAAAAGTCATCCATCCATTAGGAAAAAGCTGATTATTTCACATGTTCACATAAGTCTACATAAGTTTTATTGGCAATATATTTCAATAACAATTATATACAAATGAGGAGAACAATACAATAAAAGTGCTCACATCTAGTATTTAAGCTCTTCCACTCATTCAGTTATAAGCACATTTAAATATGTTAGTGATTCATTAATTACATATGTCATGCATTCCGTTCTTTAATCCTAGAAATGTGATTGGTTAAGTATATTTCTTGTTCAATAATAATGATAAAGCATGTTATAATAAGTTTGATACACACATCCTTTCATCTACACTTTGTTCCTCTATAGCTAGTCGAAAATTTTAAAATAGGGTCCTTGAAATATTTTATAAAATAGTTCAACATAATCTTTCCAGAAAAATAATAGCAACATTAACATGTTTTCAATTATTTCTTTAATATTAGAGATTAAAATTAGGCAAATCACATTTGAAATATAGGCACACACATGCATCTCAAATGATGATCTTAAATCTAAATTAGTAAACTGGAAATATGGAGAGATGTACCTTGTTTTAAAGTTGTTTAAGTCTCCAACCTAGTATTTACCTTCCGAAGAAAAATTTCTTAAATTTTTCATATAGAAAATATAATTTTGAACTTTTAAAGTTGAATTGAATCTCAACCACTTGACTACAGAAGAACCAATTTGTAGAGAAAAAATTATAATAATAAAAAGAAATTTGTGGGGAGAGAATTGTAATGAGGAAAGCCAACTTTCATGTAAAGCATCCTCCTTTTATATGATTATTACTTAGCCAACTATTTCTTCCTCCAATCAATGGCCACTTGTTCAAAAGTTTAACTTTAAAGATAGGTCAATCCTTCCTTCTGCACTGAGGTAATTAGTTGCAAATATGCAATAACCTTTTCTCTCTTGAAAAAAAAGTCAGTTTATCTTTTAAATAATATTAATTAAATTGAAACAGTAATAAAAATATTCTGCATTTCTAGAATTACAAACAATTATTTTAGCAAATAAAATAATTTATAGTATATTTGTCTTTTTGACAATTCACTGATCTATTGATCTATCAATTCACTTAAAATGGTGTTTAAACTGGTTATCCAAGATATTGATTATGAAAATACATATTTTATGGTACAACAGAGTATTTGGTCTTTTAATTAAGTACATGAATGAAAAATGAAAGATGACCCAGACATGCACATACATAAATGCTGCACTTACAAGTACTAAACCAGACTGACTCAAATAAAAGTTTCTACGACTATGAACCAAATATACTGTATGAGCTATACTAAGGATTGAAATATCAAGAAGAAAATAAACCAGAAAATCACTAAAACAAATATCAACACTGTCTTACAGACAAATAAGACAAACTTGGATCAATTTAAACTATATTCCAACAATTTCTGTGACAAGCCACCCCCTTTCTATCATTAATTATTCACCAAATTAAAATACTAAATTATCTCAAAACCTTCAAATGCTTTCTAAACAGGGTTTTAGATTATTAATGAAAAATGTTTAAAATTTCAAGTTAGTTAATTTTTTTAGTTAAATGCAACCGCCTGTTACTGATACATTGCTAGCTAATTACAATTGTTTTCTTGTGCCTATTCAGAAGGTCACTATATATATATATATATATATATATATATATATATATATATATATATATGAGAGTGTGTATTCATCTCATCAATATTTTGTTTCATAAAATAATTAAATAAATCAAATAAATAAGAGACCTTGAATTTAAAACAAATTTTAAATATATTTATTAAAAAATAACAATATAACTGGATTTCATTTAACAAAAAAAAGTATTATATCATGTGCTTGCTTATATTTCTACTACTTATAACATTAAATTAAGTAGTATCTTCTTATATTCCCATAATAGTAAAATAAATCATAACATGAACACATTTCAATAATTTTTAAAACAGTAATCAAAAATTTATGATTTCAAAATTCTAATATTACTAACTAAATCTTAATTTAATATTATACATATTGATGATGGTTTAAATTGTAAGATCCTTGTGAAGCAATTCCAATTTAATAAATAACCCTTTCTATGTGTGGTCATGGTGAAAGAAAAGCCTTTGTTCAAGGATGATAGTAATACATACCATGAATGGTAAACAATTATTAATAATATTATTTAAATTAGTAATAAATGAAACTATATTTGTCATAAATAAATCCAATATGAAGAAAATAAAATCTTACCTTTATAACAAGATTGCATTAAGTTTATCCAGTTCAATGTTGCTTTTCTTAAATGGAAGACCTAAATTTTAATTTAAAAATTTTTTAATGTAATGATATTCTATGTATTTTCATCTAAATAATTTTTTTGAATGGAGTATTTGCAGCATAAATAATTTTTGGAAGCAAAGCAGATAAAATTTAGATGTGAAAATTATATAGCATATGAATGTAATCTGAGATGTTGAATGAAATTATATTCTCCTATTCCTTTTCATGATAAAGCTAAGAATATTCATCAATGATATAGTCATAAGTTCATTATTCAACAACCAATATGGAGTTAAGCAAAATATTCTGTTGCTTATAATTCCTCCTATCATGTGAAGTTAACATCTTCTCCAGGTTACTTCACTACCAATTAAATCCTCACTGAAAATTATATCATTTGAATACATATATATTAGGCATTTAGTATGATTAAATAATTACATTAACTGTTCATAAAACAGTAACATTTCAACCTATGACAAGTGGTATTTACCCATGATGCATTTTTTAAAAAAAATTATTTTCTTAAAATATTTTAATTTTTATAAATGTTTTTGAATAAACACTCTCTTAATAATTCAGTTTAGACAGATATTGTAAATTTATATAATTAATTAACAAAAATATGTAGGTAATTCCAATTTGAAATTATAAATAATAATATTAAACAGTAATTTATTTACTCCTTTTATTGAATGAAATTGTAGTTCTTTTACAATGAAATTTTTGTCATGATGAAGTTCTTTAAAGTTATTGATCCATCTTTTTTTGATACGTTTGGAATTCGAAGACAGCACAACAAATGAGTGTAGTGGTTAGTTCCTTACCAAAAGATAGGATTAAATTTGAAATTATTTGTGTGTTTTTATAATGGAATCGACTTCTGGTAGCACGTATAGTATTTGCTTTTTGTGATTTACTATTCTCTTCTTGTTGAAGTAATTATAATTTATAATTGGATTCTAAATTTTATTTGTTTTGTTTTTGTTGCTAGGATGTGATATTGACCTGGGATCATCTCCATGTCTACATCTTCATTAATAATATTATTCAAATAATTCATATATATATATGAAGAAGAATTATTTAAATATTTTAATTTAATTACCAACTATTTAAGTAGATGTTTATGTAACTTTAGATTTAATGCTTGAATTATATATATATATATATATATATATATATATATTGTCATGGGCACGGGACAATCGAAAGCTACACTTCCCTTTTATGAATGCATAATGGGGAATTCTAATGATTCAAGATCATCCACTTTCCGCTATCTTAAGCAGAGAGAACATACAGACATACACGAATCTATATCCATATTTGGCCGAATCTGTATGCTATACGGATATAGCTCCAGATTATTTTTCCCAACCAACCTTCTCTTGACTGCTGTAAGATCTGACAGAGTTACAGCACTTGGATGATTTATAAATTTAATGGGATCAAATACTGCACCACCAACTTCCACGTGTTAATTCAATAATCAAAAAAAATGAATAATAGTTTTTTCCACCCTTAGACTAGACTACCCTTTTGGAGTGGTGAAGAACGAGACAAGGCAGGTTTAAATAAAAAAATAGATTTAATAGAATAAATTAATCGTAAAAGAGATATAAAAAAACACATTAACATGAAATGAAAAACAGATTATAATCTATAGTGCGACAAGAAAAGAATACATATAAACTATTATAAATGATGGTACATTTATTAATCATCAGTCTGGGTATTGATCAAAAAATTCAAGAATGTCTTTATCATTCACAAAAGGCATGTGGCCATTGTCTAATTAAACTATGTGCACATTGAAATATATAACAAAATAGTATGTATCTTTACCTAGGTTTTAGTCTGAATTTATCAGACGTCTTGCCGACCGCCACGTGGATTTTCTCCACTTCGTTAGGAGGGATGGTCACAGGTTAGATTTGGTTCTGTGTAGCTTCTCAGTGTTTAAGGCATCAATGATGAGGCATCAAGGACAAGGCAACTAAATGAATCCATCGGCAGGCACTACGACGGTGGTTATTACATTTTGACAAGAACCATTAGTACAGTAAGTCTGGATCGACCAGCGATCACGATGGCCTTAGCCAGCCATTCTAGATGAGGCACCGATGTTGAAAGTCATATCTGTTAACTATAGCGGTTGATTATTGGAGCTGTGTTTTACCACCCTCTCAACACGATGTCTCTAGCTCTAATCTCTCCTGTAAAACTATTTTTTTTAATTAAAAAAATTCCACCAGCCTTTGTCCTTCCGATCCTTTGTTTTCAATTTCATTCACACCTTTCTTACTATGACTTCGGCCATATGTAAATTGGTTTTACCCAATCTTGTAGCACAATGTACATTTATTTATTTCAATATTTTTTAATTTAATTACACAGATTTTAATACATGTTTTTCTCTCCTTTTTTTTTCAGTTTGGACAAGCATTTATTATTGCTGTCTATATTCTGCTTCAAATACACTCCATACACGCATTTCGTTTATCGTCAAATGTGTACTTTAAAACCAAGATCCTTATCTTTTGATTATGTTTAACTTTCTATGTTTTGCGCGCTATTTAAGGATTTTTTTTTTAAACTTTACTTTTTTTCAAAATCAAATTTTAACTTGCATTTGATTTATATTCCTTTATCACTTTATTTTTTACGTACACCTCCAATATTTCTAATGTTACATTTTAATTTCACCATATCCGAACTTTGGAGGGTAAAAGATAAGAATCTTTTTGATTCTACTTCCCTCTCTTTTTTAATTAATTGAAACATTTCTTTGTTCTGTAAATTTTCTATGCTCGCTCTTTTTTATTTTTTTTATTTTATCAAACATGATATTTAATATTCTGTGAATGTCTAATATTTATATGTGTGACCGCAGTATGTGCAATCATCACATTACACCGTTCCCCTCCTTTAAAATTTTTTTTTTTGTAAAAAAAAATTTTAAATTTATGCATCAAAAGCTAGATGCTCTTTACTACTGTTCAAACCTTTTTAGATTTATGCATTCCTAATATGATTTAGTGATGGGGTTAATCTCTAGAGAGGTGACCAGATAAATTACATCTCTTTCCTTGATGACCCAACCAGCATTGCCAAACAATTTAATCTTGTCATTAGCATTACATGCATTTTATTTCAGCCTAATACTCGTATATACAGGTTCGAATCCACAGGATATCACTGTGACCTGATTAAACCTGTTCATACATCACATCCTGCAAATGATAAACCCCTAAGTGTCAACTGTGGACACTATTACCGAGGTGGGTTGGGAGGCTGGCATCTTTTCATCCAGCTCATCCATGAGCTCAGTATATTTTCTGATAGCTCTTAATTTATACAAGGGGTTTTTTTCTCCCTAGATTTGTCTCTAAACCATTGACTCACGATATCTGTCCAATATCTAACTGGAAATCTTAATCCAGTGAGTCATTATGAGAATGGGATCTCTGTCCCTGTGTTCTCTGTATGATAAGATTTGGCGCACTGCAGATCATACATGAATGAATAATGAAGAAGGCATAACCAACTACTGTTCAGACCCCTCTACCAATATCTAAACCTACATGCCTTCAGCCTCAATCTATGACCTCACACTCATATTTATCTTATGCTTTCTTATTTTATCATAATGTCCTTCATCCCATTTCCACTTATTGGCTCATCATTTCTTCATATTATCAGGATCAATGTTACAGTCCGTTCTCTATGACTCGTGGTCCATTTCCATTTCCAATTTTGTTATCAGTGAAGCTTTCCTTTATTTGTGACTGCCCTTAAGTTTTATCTGGTGGTTGTCTTTCTCTATTGATATCATCTCTGCCTCCTCTGGGATGCAGATTTTGATCCTCCGCTCTCATCCTCTGTCCATTTGTATGGCCATTTCCATTCAGTCTTACTTCTAGATCGTTTATCTTCCTGCCCTCCTGGATTCCACTCTGTCAAATCTCTTCTGTTTTCTTTCCATTGTCCTTTACTAGGATCCCAACCATTTTTAATTTCAGGTGGTTCCTTTGGAAGTGGTTTACATGCATGTCCCTTGTCTGTATCTTCTCCACTTGCTTTTGACTCAATGCATTCTATCCCGGCACATGCACTGTTACCAGCTGCCTTACTTATCCTCTTTTCAACTTTTGTATTTAACCCTGCTACCTTTGCCACCTGACTTAAATTCTCCTGTATTCTCATCATCATCATTCTATGATCCTTCACTCTAACTACCTCCACCTCTTCTTGTAACTGTCTTATCTCCCTTTCTGGTCGCCCTATGTTTTTTTCCCAATCAAATTCTGCTGATTCTCTACCTCTATCCTCAACTATTTCTGATTCCTCATATGCACATGGCCCCATACTCCTTTGTTCATCCCTTTTAATCTCTTGGTGAAATCCATCCCATGTGTCATTAGCCTTTGATTGCAGGATGACCTCATTTCTTATTTCTTCCCTGACTTCAGCCCATCTTTTCTGCCAGTCTATCTCTACTTTTACCATCAATTCTTCTATCCTTCTCTCTTGTCTGTCCATGAGTTCTTTCATGAATTGCTCTTGCTCTGTCCTCATTTGCTTTAACATATCCATGATATTACTATAGACCATTGTATCCTTTACTTTCATCTCCTCTCCATTCCCTTCTTTTACTTGCCTTTCTTAAAGTTCCATTTTGGCCTGAGCCCTTGTTCGCATAAATATGATTTTTATTTAACTTTCTTTATATCTGGACTGATTATTCCTACTATTGACCTCTTCTAACTAGACTTATACCCAACTTTTTCGACTGACTTTATGTTTTTTCACTTTGATTAACTTTTAATTTCTTAGTTGTCTATCGATCAGCATTCAGATCGCTAGCCAACCCAACCATCTTCTTATTTGCCTGCCTTAGATTCGCCTGACTGCCTGTCCACCTTGATGATTGTCCTCTATTTTCCCTCTTCATCTACCTCTGACCCCTATACTTCAATTAAATGATGCACTTATATATTCTTTTAAATTTAACTTACTTAAATACTATGCTTGTTCTTCTGTTAATGATATGCATTATAAATTCGTTTTATTTGACTGTGTCTCCAACATTACCCTTCTGATATATATATATTTCTTTACTCCTATGTTTACAAAATTTGGCCACTTAAGGCTACTGCTGTTTTGAACAAGATCATATATATATATATATATATTTACTTCTCTTACACATGCGACTATTCTAGAATCACACACATATATTTTTTCTCCCACTTAACTAAAATACGTGACAATACTTATAGTTTCTTCAATTTAATTTATACACGCGAATTCCTTTTATCATTAAAATATTTTATTTTCCACTTAACTGGGACACGTTATTATTTATTCACACATATATTTCTACATTTAACTTAGTTTCGACTATTTTAATCATTTAACCTTTATAACTACAACATTACTGAAACTGTTTCACTATTTCTAACTTAACTATTTTATGTTTTCGTTAATTAATTATATCCAGATAATCTATATCCGATCGCTATAATTATTACATTTTATTATACGATTATGAAACACACACACATTTATCTATTCTTTAACTTTACTGGGCTATGTGGCTACTATATATTTTTTTATTATAATCTAGCGTAAACTTGCATGAAACTTTGTGCTATTCTCTTTCTTTAAAAATGATTTATATTACATTACAGCAATCATTTGATATAATTAGTTATTTGTTCATTACAACTTGTCTAAATTTTCTTGTCTCAGATTATCCCTCACTACGCATTTCAAAACTTTCGTAATACTAACAAAAAAAAATTTCCCCCTCTTTTTATTCTTTGTACACATTTGATGTGTTACGCTCATATAGAGTATCATAAAATAAAACTTATCCCCTTCATCTTTGCTTCTAGCCACTTTAACTTACAACACTAATTTTATATGTTTGAAACACATATATTAAAACAATTTTTATTTTAGAAAATATTTATGTTATCTTATAAAATTATTTAACATGTGATCATTAATTGCACAGCAATAGATATCCCGGACTGGCCCCCAAAATATGTAACGGGCATGGGACAATCGAAGGCTACACTTCCCTTTTATGAGTGCATAATGGGGAATTCTAATGATTCAAGATCGTCCACCTTCCGCTACCTCAAGCAGAGAGAACATACGGACATACACAAATCTATATCCGTATTTGCCCGAATCTGTATGCTATATGGATGTAGCACCAGATTATTTTTCCCGACCAACCGTCTCTCGACTGCTGTAAGATCTGACAGAGTTACAGCGCTTGGATGATTTATAAATTTAATGGGATCAAATACTGCACCACCAACTTCCACATGTTAATTCAATAATAAAAAAAATGAATAATAGTTTTTTCCACCTTTAGACTCGACTACCCTTTTGGAGTGGCAAAGAAAGAGACAAGGCAGGTTTGAATAAAAAAATAGATTTAATAAAATAAATTAATCATAAAAGAGATATAAAAAACACATTAACATGAAATAAAAAACATCATAATCTATAGTGCGACAAGAAAAGAATACATAAAAACTATTATAAATGATGGTACATTTATAAATCGTCAGTCTGGGTATTTATCAAAGAATTCAAGAATGTCTTTATCATTCACAAAAGGCATGTGGCCATTGTCTAATTAAACTATGTGCACATTGAAATATATAACAAAATAGTATGTATCTTTACCTAGGTTTTAGTCTCTGAATTTATCTGACATCATGCCGACCGTCACGTGGATTTTCTCCACTTCTTTAGGAGAGACGGTCGCAGGTTTGATTTGGTTGTGTGTAGCTTCTCAGTGTTTAAGGCATCAAGGATGAGGCATCAAGGACAAGGCAACTAAATGAATCTATTGGCAGGCACTACAACGGTGGTTATTACATTTTGACAAGAACCATTAGTACAGTAAGTCCGGATCGACCAGCGATCATGATGGCCTTAGCCAGCCATTCTAAATGAGGCACCGATGTTGAAAGTCATATCTGTTAACTATAGCGGTTGATTGTTGGAGCTGTGTTTTACCACCCTCTCAACATGAAGTCTCTAGCTCTAATCTCTCCTGTAAAACTTTTTTTAATTAAAAAAATTCCACCAGCATTTGTCCTTCCGATCCTTTGTTTTCACTTTCATTCACACCTTTTTTTACTATGCCTTCGGCCATATGTAAATTGGTTTTACCCAATCTTGTAGCACAATGTACATTTATTTATTTCAATATTTTTTAATTTAATTACACAGATTTTAATACATGTTTTTCTCTCCTTTTTTTAAAGTTTGCACAAGCATTTATTATTGCTGTCTATATTCTGCTTCAAATACACTCCATACATGCATTTCGTTTATCGTCAAATGTGTACTTTAAAACCAAGATCCTTATCTTTTGATTATGTTTAACTTTCTATGTTTTGCGCACTATTTAAGGTTTTTTTTTTTAAACTTTACTCTCTCAAAATCAGATTTTAACTTGCATTTGAATTATATTCTTTTATCACTTTATTTTTTATGTACCCCTCCAATATTTCTAATTTTACATTTTAATTTTACCAAAATCCGAACTTTGGAGGGTAAAAGATAAGAATCTTTTTGATTCTACTTCCCTCTTTTTTTTTAATTAATTAAAACATTTCTTTGTTCTGTAAATTTTCTAAGCTCGCTCTTTTTTATTTTTTTTATTTTATCAAACATGATATTTAATATTCTGTGAATGTTTAATATTTATATGTGCGACCGCAGTATGTGCGATCATCACAATATATATATATATAAACATTATAAGCATAAAGCTAAACTAGTCAATATAAAATCAAAACTACCTAAAATCCAAAATTAAAACAGACCAGCATAAAAATATTAAAACACAACCTAAGGTTTCACTGCTACAAGCAGACTTCTCAAATGTAAAAAAGTACAAAAACTACACAATATATATATATATATATATATATATATATATATATATATATATATAATATTAAAAATAAACAAGGGATAAAATATACTACACCAGGAATAGTCTTTCTATCAAAAACTTCTTTTGTATTATTTAATAAATTATTCAATATAACACCCCTTTTCCAAGCAATTTTCTTATTTTCAAACGATTTACTATTTCTACAAACAATTTTAATAAGAAGACAATTTAAATGGCAAAGAAATAAAATCATATTTTTCTTTAACATTTACATCCTTACAAATATTACTATTTTATTTTGTAAGAAGGTTTACATAGGTCAGAGTAGTTTGAGTTTAAATGAAAGAATAAAGGTTCATAAAAGTAGAGTTAAAAATAGATATCTTAGTTCTGCTTTGTATGTCCATGAAAATGATACAGGCCACACTATTGATTTTGATGAAGCTAAGGTTGTCTTCTTTGAGAGAAATAAAATCAAAAGAAGAATTAAAGAGTCTTTTTTATTGAAAATTTATTATTCTGAAGCAATTAACTTTTATTTAAGAGTTCTTTTAATATTAAGGGTGGATGGGAAGTGAATGGATTTATGGGTAATTTTTAATATTATATATATATATATATGTATATATATATATATATATTGTGTAGTTTTTGTAGTTCTTTACACTTGAGAAGTCTGCTTGTAGCAGTGAAACCTTAGGTTGTGTTTTAATATTATTTTTATGCTGGTCTGGTTTAATTTTGGATTTGAGGTTATTTTGATTTGATATATATATATATATATATATATATATATATAATATAACTTTACTTATTATAAATTTTTACTTATGTATTTTTTATTTTATGTTTTAATTTTGTATTTGAATAAGTTATCTTTATAAGATTGTAAGTAACCCTTACAGATCAAAAATAAAAATACAAATTACCTACGTTCCTTTAAATGTTCACTGCAAGGTTAATATTTTCTAATCTTCCAGGATAACATTTGATAAAATTACAATAACATTATAGAAGATAGAAGTATGGTGTAAGTAATTTCTCAAAAAAATGATTAGACCCTTGAAGAGATGTTGAAGTTATTGTTGAAATAAATTATAAAAAGAATACCAACAAAAAATTTCAAGGATAAAAAACAGTCTTTTCACTAATATTCACGTTCTGAAATTTTACTATTTTGGAAACTACCCAACGCTGTATTTTTCTTGTAAAATGCCTAATAATTATGAATTTGAATATTAAGTGAGTTTTCAGAAAGACAAAATGAATGTTAGTCTTTTTTAATATATATTTACAATGAGAAAACAAAAATAAATTATGGCCTTTATTCTTACAGGGCTATAATCATCAGCCAATGTACCAATAATCTGATTTCCCTGAAGCTGAAACCAGATTATCATTGATGACAATCTTTTATTGAAGGTATTTAGATCTGGTGATCATTTCCCCCAAAAAAAATCCAGAAGAAATTAAACAAAATGCCTGATAATAAATAAAACATTGTTAGGCACTGTAAATAAATAAATGATTTAAAATAATGGCATGTCTAGTACCACAAACATTCAAATGTTAAAAGTACATGTAAAATGGAATTTGCTCTAAATAAAATATGAAACAGCAACATAGTCGAGATCTATGCTGTGACAGATACATTACCAAGATTAGTTATTAAAATTAAAGAAAAGTACCATCATATATATAATTCTGATTTATGGTTCTAAAAAGTTTTTATTATAATGATGAGATAGACAATTTTTAACTTACTATCTAAAATATTTTTATTGGAACAAAGCAACCTTTTAAAATTGTCTTGGAAGACTAACTCTGGAAATGGGTTAAAAATGAAACTCCTGGATATAAATTTGTTTAATAAAACATATGTTGAAAAAATTTAAAAAAATGTATATTATAAATGTTTTCTTTGAGAAAAATGCTAATCACAAATGGGCATGAAATATCCAAATAAATGGAGAGCAGAAATGAATTATATTTCAGTTATGGAAAATATGTATTTCAAAATTTCATTGGTCTTAATAGACTCAAACACAAAGTAATCATTTATTAGAAAGATGTATCATGATAGAAGTTGATACAATACTAGAAAGACAAAAATTATCCATTAACTGCTGATATTCCTAACCTATAGATGAAACCCAATAAATTTAAGCATGAATATATAAATCATTTTAAAATATTAACAGATGAGTTTTGGATTGAACAAAATAAATAATAAGATATTTGATTCACTAATAATTATTGCAACAAAGAAATCCAGTATAAAATGTAGCATCCATTTTATGAAGCAACACAATATTGGAAAAAACAAAAAAATGATCCATTTAAAAGAATTGAATACTGAGAGTTTTATAAATAAATACAAATAAGAATTAACATGTAAAAGAAAAATTATGTTTTTATCCTAGATAGTGATGAGTATTTATGTGGGAACTCAATCATAGCAATTATTATCTATTTTTATCCATTACATTGATTTATAATCAATTATTTGGTATTGCAATCTTTAAAAAAAAATACATTTTTGATAAAAACAACTTTGACTAAAATTTGGCCGTTTTGTTAGATTATTGATTAATGCCTATGAATTGTCAAATCAATAAAACTATGTCACCTGAATTGAAATAACAACATTCATTCAAAAATACTGTGTAAATTTTTTGCTTAAATAATATATATATATATTTTTGACTATATAATTAAAATTTGTTTAAAATACTTTATATAATATTAATTCACTGATATTTGCAATGCAATTGATGTTTTCATTTGTGACATAACAGAAAAAGTGGATTTTCAGTTTTAACAATTTTAAAATACATAAATACCAATTTCTTTCAGTATAATAAGTCCTTAAAAATGTAATTTGATCATATACAACAGGGATGCATATTTCAAGCCTACAGGTCAATTCTCACTTTCAAATTGTATAAATTGGTGTGAAACAAATGTCATTTTAGAAACATTTCATTTAACTCACTAATGTAAATATTGAATAAAGAATTAAATAAAAAATATGCAAAAAAACCTTTTCTTAAAATAATGCTTATATGTAAACAGTCAAGTAATCAATAAAATAATCCACATCTCAATTAAGATGCCATTCGTGGAAAATAACAGAGAACATAAAAGAATCTAGACTTGTTATAAAACAATTGGAAATTGTACACATTATCATTTCATAAAAGTGATGTTTTTATAAATGACAAAATTCCAGTGATGTTTTTTGAAATGAAAAAATATCTGCAATTTCTAATTGGTTTATGCTAATTCTAGATTCTTAAGATCGCTCAGAATTTTTCAATAATGGCAAATTAACAGACAGGTTAATTACTTTGTTGATTTTCAGTACTTTGTTATTTTGTACATTTTCATCAGCTATTTATATAAAAGCATTATTTCAAAAAAACTTTCTACATATTATTTTTTTATATGTTAACTTATATATTATTTTTAAAAATGAATAAAACAACAAACAAAATCTGACAAAAGATATAATTCAATAACAAGATGTGAAAATAAAAAAGAAGTAAATTAATGAGTTCTAAATTTAAATATCATGCGTTCATCTATAATATAAAAATATTTATGAATTGGATTTTTAATTAATTGTCTAATCTTTTTTTTTACCTATTCATTATTTTATCACAAAATATTTTTGATTTATCAATTATTTCATTAAATTCAGATTTATAAATTAAAAGATTATTACCAAAATTTTATTATACAAACAAAATATTTCCATTGCTTCAGTGGTTATGGATTTTTTTCTGAGAAGTGTAAAGTAGTAAGTTAATGTTCTAAAAATAACTTTTTCTTCATTGCTAAAAATTAGAAAATATACACATCCCAACAGAAACCTAGAGAAAAAATGTTCATATAAAAGCATATTTTTAAATATATATTTTTCAAATATATCCATTTTCTTTCTCTAACTTTCAAAATATTTCTATTTATTCCAATTAGAAATACAATATTCCAGCATAATATCTATCTACATTGAGTGGTCTATCTGATTATTAATTTAGTCTGAGGCGTTTTGTTTACTTTTCTTATAATGTTTACAGATGACTGAAAATATATTAACAAAATAAAATTAAAACTATTTTTCATTTTATTATTAATTTGCATAAAATTTTTATTAAAATGGTTTCACAAAAAAAGATGAGAAAAATTAATACTGAAAAATCATGAATTCGAATAGAAATGGAGTGGTATATATTTTTTTATAAAATGAAATAAACAATCTATGTGATTGATATATCTGCAAACTATTTCACTTAATAAAGAATACAATATTTAAATGAACTATTTACCAAAACATTCTGATTATAACAAAATTGTCGGTAAAGTAAGAAATATTAAGACAACATAAAAAAGATTTATAAAGTGGCTGAAATCTTTCATAAAAATTAAACAAGTCAAAACATTTTGTGAATGCAAATTTTATTTCTGTAGAAAAACATATGAGTTGAAAACAATTTTAGATGAGAACTTTATAAAAAAATTGACTTGTTTTGTCAATCGATATTTTTATAGTTTTACAAAAATGAGGCTTAAAAGTTATAAATTTAAATGTTAATTTTGTAAACTGCATGCTTTAATAATGTATGTTACCTTTTTATATATTTTAAATGTCAATGATTTTTATATGTTATGCTTTTATATGTTAAAAAAACACGGTCTTATTTTGTAACCTGTGTTAATACATATTAGTTTTTTATATTTTTTAAATATTTTTTATTACTTTTAATTGATATTATAGTCACGTGCCCAGAGTTGTAAATATTTTTTCATTTTTTTTAAAATTAGTCATGTGACCAGAGTTCTAAATATTTTGTATTTTTGTGTACTTTTTTATCATTTAGATGTGTCACATGATGTTTTGGGTTGTTTTTGAAATTCAAAATGGCAGATATCATGCACTGGTGCTATTTTAGTATGCAATCTCTGAGTTCTAAATGTTTTGTGTTTTCATGTACTTTTTTATCTCTTAGATGTGTCAGATGACATTTTTAGTCATTTTTGAAATTCAAAATTGTGGAGATCATGTACTAAAATAGAGTCAATGATTTTCTGTTTTAGCAATTGACAAATTGTTATATTGTATTTTATAAGTCATATTAACAGAAATATTTTATTGATTCATCTCTGCATTATTGTTAGTTGTTTTGGGAAGAAATATTCTGTGAGAATCACCAACAGCTTCTCAAAATTCAAGTCAGCCCATGTAATTTTATTTCAGACTTTTAAATCTGATTAGCTTGCATATAAAAGATTAGATGCTCTGTGTAGCTTGACCAGTTTTCATGAAAACCTGGTTCAAAAGCTTCCATTGAGCGAATTATATTAGCCATTCATTTATTTGTCTCTGGGATAACATGAAAAAAATATTTATTTCATATTTATTGTGAATAACCACTCGATACTGTTATTTTTGACAGAATTTTGTTTCTGCTAAGGCGAGCTTCTGTCCTTTTTTGAATGACCAATATTGATTGGTTTTTAAACCACCAGTAGTGTTTGAGATCAATTTCATTAACCATCTTGAGAATTTCAATATGCCAAATCTGTTTTTTATTCAGACTGTAATGAGATAGTTAATTATTCTCTTAAAAAATATGACAATTGCTATTCTGTTGTGTTTGTCCTGGATCACAGACCCAAGTTTCAGAAAATAATACAAACCAAATTGCAATTAATATAATCTTTTTTATATCTACAAATACTTGAGAATATATACAATAATGAATGTTATAGATTAAACTAAAGTGTCAGATCTACATTTTTTCTCCTACCACTTCTAGCTACACCTGATAGCTTGCCTCATGGGTATGAAGAGTATGACTGCTCTGGCTATACAAGACAGCTTGCATTAAGCCAACAGTAATATCAGCAGTGTCCAGTCCATATGGAATTTGCCTAGCTGCATAGACAAATAGCATATTGCTATCATGGGAATGCTTACTGCTGTTTAGGTTAGGAGAGCTTCCCTGGAAAAATGCATGCTCTCTTTGTAAGTTAGACAGACATCCTTCTCTTGTGGGTCATGGAAGACAGCTTGCCTTGAGATGTTCTCCACCTGTTTTCACAAAAGGCTGACCATTTGTAGTGAGATCCCTGACCTTACTAAAAACATTCAGATTCAGCGAGAATCCTTGCTTATTTGTTCATACTAATGATTGGCTATGGGTTTAGCTGTACATCGGCGTATTGGCCAGCAGCAAAGAATACTTAAACTGATCAGATAAAGATGAAATCAGGAATAATCCACATCTGTGTGAAAAGAGGACTATAACAATTGCCTACTTGCAATCATTGTTTAGTGAATATGACAAATGTATATAATTGCATATTCGTATATTCTACTTTTTGTTTTCTCAGCAATAAGTCATTTTAACAATTACTGTTTAGTAAATAATAAATATGATGAATATCTATAATTGCATATTCACATAATTTTTTGGTTTTCCAAAAATAAGTGATTTTAACAATCACTGTTTAGTAAATACATATTTGCATATTTGACATGGGCAGTATTTAAGTGTGATTTAATAATCACCAATTCACAAAGTAAATGAGTGACTATGTAAGTGGGCACTCACATATTTCTGCTCCCATTTTTGTTCAGCCATGGGGCAAAAATTCTTTGACTGCACAATAAATCATTGATTTGGGCAGTATTTGACTATAACTTAACAATCACCTATTTATAAACATAAACAAGAGTTTATTTAATATTTAAGTGAGCCCTCATTTATTTTTGCTGCTATTGTTTTCAAGCCATGGGGGAAAACAATTATTTGTCAGACTGCACCAAAAATCTGTTGATTTAGGCAGTATTTGAGTGTGACTTAATAATCACTGATTCAGAAATTTAAACAAGTGTTTACATAAGTGCACAGTTGTGTATTTTCACTTCCATATTTTTTCACCTATGGAGAAAAAAAATTTTGTCTGACTGCACCAAAAGTCTGCTTTGTGTAGTTTGGATTGCAGAACCAAGGTACAGAAATTAATACTAACACCTGTATTACAATTAATATAATATTTATTATATTCCAAATATATACAATACATAATACTATAGTTATAATGTAAACCCTTGGATCCAGGTTTTCTGGCTCTGCCACTTCCAATTGCACCTGATAGCTTGCCTCATGGGTAGGGATAATAAATTCCAGCTGTACAAGATAGCTTGCCTTGAGTCAACAGAATTATTTGCAGTATCTGATCCCTCTGTGGACATGCCTAACTGTGTGGACAAATAGCCTATTGCTATTGTAGAAATGCCTCTGCTGTTCAGGTTTGCAGGACTTCCCAGGAATCCTTGTAGGTCAGACAGATGTTCTCTCCCATTGATCCCAAAAGGCTGCCTATTTATAGTTAGATCTCTAACCTTACTGAAAACATTCAGATTCAGAGATCATGATTGTGTAGTAGTCAGATTTGTACACTCATGCAACAAAATCCAGAGTCCAGCAAAGTATACCAAAGCTGACCAGAAGTGAGATGTGAGACCTTTAATCCAACCAAATTTCAACTCATTTGCTAGTACTTTATAATTTAACACCTTATGATTGACATTTTTGACATCACACTCAGTTTTAATTTAACCTGCAAGCTGGCAAAGAACAGGGAGAAACATCAGACTCAAGGAATAACTATCAATTCAACTAAATGGATCGAATAGACCACTTAACACACTATCTTAACTACAGCAATATATACTCAGCATATAAAATCATTAAGAAATTAGGATAGGATAATCTGGATTGAATAAGATAATATGGATTGGATAACATAATATGAGTTAGATAAGATACTGTGGATAAGATAAACTAATGTGGATTGAATAAGGTAATAGGGATTGGATAAGGTATTGTGGATTAGATTGAAATAAAAGCAAGAGCAAAAAACATATGGAAGACATTATACATATACATGATTATTAAAACAATAACAAATGACATAAAATAATAAAATAGCAAGGATTATATAGCATTAATCAGAGGTGAGACTATTATCAGTACAGCTGTCTCATCTTAGGACATTAAAATAAACAGTATGTGCAGTTCATAAATCATGCCTAATCATATAACATACCTATCCTATTGCTCAGAGTTTGCTAGAGTTAGAAAATAATAGACTATCAGAGATGATGAATATTTACAGCTCTAAGGGACTGTTATATGTATTAATGTTGTGAGCAAATAAATTAGCTCGAGATAATGCAGATTCAACCTAGTAACCAAAACCAACTTCCGACAAATGCTGAATAATTAATTATAAGAAGTAAAAGAACTGGTTACCTTTAGATTCACATATATAAGATATGGCACATATAAAATACTAAAGAGTAAGTTTGCAGTGCGAGTGAGTAATTATTCAGGAGCTTCACCATCAAATGCTCAGTTGCTCTTAGACTAGACAATTTGCTGCTATTTACATAAGAACAGATGAGTTCAAAAACTCTGATAGGCTTTACATAAATGGTCTGGACCCTCAGGTTTCAGGTCTAATAAAGAGCAATGCCCAAATTTAAGAATGAGTGCAAAGTGATTGGTTATCATCTATCAATATTTTATTTTGAAACAGCGATTTAATATGCCAAGTAGTAGTCTTAAAATATTTAAATTTGGAGGTTTAATTATCTCCATTGTAAATTAGTTAAGAATTATTATTCGCTGTTTTGAAAGGTGGGCAAATTATAACATATATTAAATTTAAACAGAATAAATGTAAACAAAGTACTTAAAATAATAAATATAGACATAACAGCAGTTTTTAAAATTTAAGATAACTGTTTGCAGTTATTTACCGATTATAAAAAGTAAAGTCTTTTAATTTATAAAAGTGAATTCAGGCAAGTTTATAAGATTAATTTAGGCAAGTTCTACATAGTTATTTTAGAAATGATTTCACACATTTCAATAAATGAGATTAACAATAAACAATTTTACAGTATATAGATAAATTCAAGCAAGTTTAACATAGTTTCCTTTATAAATGATTTAATTTAAAATGTTTTAAGAAATTATATAGAATATTCTTTATAGTACATAAATTAGCTTAGTATTATAGATTTACAGATTAAATCACAGAGCTCTGCAGTCTTTAAAAGAATATTAGTCTGTCTTGATAGTAGTTTGTACTGCAGGTACATCAAACAGTGGTGTAGTGGCATTTTACTCAGGACACAGTTTACAGTCTTTTTTTTCTGGCAGCAGGCTTCTGGAAGGTTTCATCATCCTGTGATGATGGATCATGCTCTTAGGCATGCAAGGATGAAATAAATTTCCATCCCAGGATAGTGAAACAGCAAATCTAAGTTTGCCTAGGTAGCCATGTCAAAGTCAATGCTGGTGGATTTTAGTTTCACAAAAATTCATAAAAAAAGAAAAGCTCCTACAGCAAAAAGTGAAGCCTATTTATCCATTTTCAGATTAAAACCACCTTGCTTACTTAGAACTCTCCCTTCAAAATTTTATAACTCATATGTTTAACTTTTCTATCAATTTTTAACAGAGCTTGTTTCTTCAATTTTGATCTCATAAATTCCTAAAACTTTTAATAGTTTTAGTCTGGCAATGTACAGAGTTTGTAATAATGCTATTGTTTTAGACACATCTTACATAACTTTGTCAAGTGAGTTTTTTCTGGTTTCTTCAATCAAAATTGAAAATTGTTCTTGATTTTAATGATATTCCCCCAACTACATGCTATTTAAAATGTATCTTCTTTTTAAATAAAACAAAAGATTACTTAGAGAAAAAAATTATATGCTGTAATATACATACATAAATTGATATCAGTCATTTATCCACCCATATATGTGTGATAATACTTATATAACTATTTTGATGCTTATATACATGTACTCACAGAGGGCTTAAACCTGGCTTAGATATGGCTCTGAGACAAAATAGCAAGACAGTTATGAGGACAGGAATATACTGTTTTATCCCCAAACTTACAAAAAAAATTCAATAATCTTAAAAATAGTGTCAGGAAAAAAGCAGATCCACAAATGATCAAGACTTATCCTATGTAAGTGAGGTCTGGATGTGCTGATGATCAGAAATGATCTTCTCTATGTTGGATCTGGGAATTTTCTGAAATACTAATATTGCATGGAGCTTACCATGACTCAAGAGGCTTCTGTTCTTCCACATTATAGCTGGGTTTGTTTTTTATTAATGGAAAATATTTATGATATTTTTGAACAAATTCCTTTCTTAGACCCTGAGTCTGAACCAATTTATGATTTTCACCATTCACGACATAAGTGCCTTTTTCCCTCCTTATTCTTTTCCATTATACTGGCACCATTTTGATTACTCTCAACCTCCAAAATCATTCTCTCCCACCAGGTCTTGACCCCTACTTCAGCTTTGGTGTCTTCCTTTGTTACCAATTAAAAAACTGGTGGTTTGCAGTGAAAATTATCCTCTATCTTATCCCTGGAGTTCAACTTTCTCCAATTATTTTTCTTACAGGACATTGCTTGTCCTGTTTGCATTTGGCTTCAGTGACCAGTTCTCCAAATGTATGCCACACAATGAAGACCTCCATATCTTTCTTCCAGGGTAGACTGCTGTCTCTGCTTCCTTTCCACATTGTCATCAAGTCTTCCCCCTAATGCTAACTCATTGCATTCTATACTATGCCTCAACTTTACTAGATGAGTTTTCTTTGGTTTCAGACCTCTTCTTTTTCTATCTTCTTTTCCACTAGTTCAATTTCATTTTGACCAACATTATCTCCTAAATTCCCTATTCAAATTTCTCCTGCCTCATTTTCCTCCTCAAAGGAATCTCCTCTGTGTCTTCTACTGATTCTGACTCATCCTGTACAACATTTTCCTTCAGAATTTTTCCTGCCTCCTTTTCACCTACATCTACATCTTTATGGCTTTTCTCTTTATTCTTAGTGTATCTGCCTAGTCCTACAACTTCTTCTGCCATTCCCTCCTTACTTACTTTTTGCTCAATCTCTATTGGGTCTCCTACTACTTCTTCCTCTTTGCCTTTCCAGCTACCATTATTATCTTTGTCTGTCACTTTTATAATGTCTTGGACATCTATAAGCCTGATCTAACTTCCTCCTTGATTTTCTGTGGCCTTGTCACACATTTCTTCTCAGCTTTCTGTAGAATCGTTTCTTTACTTTTTAACCTTCTACAAGCATCGTTGATTCTCTGGGGCTCCTTTTTCATCTATGAAATACTTTTCTGGCACCCCTCATCCAAGTCCACAATTTTCCTTTGGTAACTCTGTATAACACAGCAATTGGTTATTTCAACACATAATATTTTTAAAATAAATTATTTGGAATTATGGAATTCAACAAAGAGATAACTGTTGTTCAGATGCAGCAAAACTGATAAATAAAATTCTTTAGTTTTTTTCAGTAAGCATTGGATATAAATCTAATAGAAAACATAAAAAGTTCATTTTAAGCATTTGTACTATTATAATGACAATCTTAGCATTTTCAAATATTTTAAAAGATTTAAGCAAAGCAGAAGGCGCTGTTGTATTAAATTTATTTGCATATTGTTGATCAATAGTTATAATATTAAAATTAGATTCATTTACAAATAATATTTCATCAAAAGCATGATGTAATGGATTAACCACATTTTTCTTGGCTCATTAACCAGTAAAGCTTATTTAAAGGCTTAAATCATGAATTTTCTATATCTTTGCATAACTTATTTTATGTTTTCATTTTGAATCATTATAAGAGGTTTAGCCAAGGTCAAATCAGTTCCACAATTATCTGCCTTGTTTAACATATGATTATCATTAGCAAATAATTTGCAGTGACTAGGCACAGATTTAAAAAGGTTTATTTAAATTAATACTGCTACAATTGTTAAAATTCAAGGGTGGAAATTGTTATACATTATTAATACCACATATATTAATTAAAAAACATTTTTTACCAGCATCTGATAATTTATTTCTACTATCTGAAATCTTGGGTTGAATAATTGTTTCTATTTTTAATTGAAAGTAATTCATAAAATGTAAAAGCAAATGCAGATACTTCACCATCATTTGATAGTGAATGTATTTAATCTTCCACAATGGCTGATTGGTCAGAGCTACTAACAACCATTACAAAAAACAAAAACTAATTGCAAATATTTATTTGGCTAGATAACTTCGGAATTTATTTTAAAAAAAAGCTTCTATTTCCATCGTAAACAAATCAGACCTACAATTTTCGAGCTTCTCTAACAAAAAACTTAATTTATAATCAGAAACAGAAGCAATTTAATCAAACACATGCCATCTAGTGTCTTAGTTAAGTTTTATCTGTGTTAATAATAATATAACAGTTTTATTTATTTATCTAAAAGGTGCTAAATCATTATTAACTTGTATGAAAGTACAATTGATAAATTATGAATGATGATTAAAAACTTGAAAAAATTTAATAATGTGAGATAACTATCAAAAATAGTTTAAAAGAAGTGTAATTTGCGAATAGGCAGTATTTGCCCTAAATATAATTTGGGTTTCTTTAGTTTATATGGCATCTACAAGGGCACTGTCCACATTTTGGATTACATATTCTTATAAATTTTATACTGTCTTATGGTTTTTATAAATTACTTTTTGTGTTGTAATTTTATCCAAGGATTGGAAAAATCTTTTTTGTTTTTAGTCATTTTATGTTATGGATTAGCCATTTTGTCGGTCATTATGACATAAATATGTAAAATATTCATTTACATTTTCTACACATATTTTTGCACTTTTGTAATATTTAATTACTATGTACTATCTAGAAATTAACATCAAACACATATTTCTGATAAATTATATATATAATATTAATATTGAAAGATTTATATCTTTTTTTAAATTTAATATTAAATGATAACTATTAAGAAAAAGAGATAATTTTCTGTTTTCCTGATAATCTTTTTATCTCCTAATTCTGTCATTATCTTTCTTCTTTTAACCTTTGGTCTTAAATTATTGTTCACAACAAATTGAATTTGATTGAATCAGTCGTCTTTATAAATTAATAAAGTAAGTTATAATTTCATTAGTCATTTTATTAAATTTTTTTTGACATGTTATTATAAAAGGCTCTCATTTTAATTTACTAAATTACAGATAAATATAACTATTAACTTTATTGCTAATGCAAAAGTAAAAATACTATCATTAAAACTTTCAATTTCATTTTTAAACTATAATATTGTGCAATTCTACATCAAAACACAGCATCTACAATTATTAATCAAGTCAAGTAAACTATTATATATTTAAATAAGTCTGATTTAAAATATGTTAAATTTGCTTTATTTAAAAAAATTTTAATACTTCAAAGTACAAATTATTACAAATTTATTACTAGATTACAGGTAGATATGTCTATGAACTTTCTTGCTAATGCAAAAGTAAAAACTCTATGATTAAAACTTTCAATTTCATTGTTTAAATATAATATTGTGAAATCATATATTGAAATTACAACTTCTTCAATTACTAATCTAGAAAGTAAACTATTATATATTTTACCTGATTTAAATGTGCTAAATTTGCTTTATTTTAATAATTTTTTTAATAGTTCAAAGTACAAATTATTACAAATTTATTATTAGATTAGAAGTAGATATGTCTATGAATGTTTGTTAATACAAAAGTAAAAATGCTATCAATAAAACTCTCAATTTCATTGTTAAAATATAATACTGTGCAATCCTACATAGAAATTGCAGCATCTACAATTATTAATCTTGTAAAGGAAATTATTATATATTTAAAAATACTAATTTAAAATATGTTACGTTGGCTTTGTTTTAATATTTTTTAATAGTTCAAAGTATGAATTATTACATCATAATTATCAGCAATCATGTATATTATATAAGAGAAATAAAATAATTAATATTTTGCAAAAATGCCAAAACATCTATATATAAATATTAATAGTAATATGGAGACTAAAATGACCTCTAAATATAATTTGAATGATTTATTTAAAAATGCTTAGGTATTTTATATTGACAATTAATAGTAAGCATAGCAAACTGGAGGTGTGTTAAAATGCTGGGTTTCCTATTAATGCTTCTGGCTAAATATTGTTGTTCTTTTAAAGAGTACCAGAATGCGCCAGTTATTCATGTGAATATTACAAAATATTTACTGAATACATGATTCACAGATATAAATTGTAAGATAAGAGGAATAATTGCCCATTTCTTTCTGTGACATTGTTTCTTGGGAACACTATCAATATGATACCAATCAGGTTAGCAATGTGTATGGAATAGTGATTTATCTTGTTATAAATTATTTTTTGTGAAATAATGTATTTTCAATGACCCTAATTTGATTACAATGTCCAACTGTGGACAGAATCTTTTTACTGAATATGCACAATTATGTAAACTGATTATGTAATATAGTACAAATTGGATTATATTTAAATAAATACAAAAGTTCTTGTGCATTGATCATATGACAAATCACAATTTTAGCTAAATTAAACATTTCTTCATTATGAACATTATATATTAGAATGACTTTATCTATGATTTCTCTGCTTATTCTGTTTTTATGACATTCATTCTTAAAATCCATAAACAGTACCATTATATTTTGTTAATTTCAATGTCACATTGTTCATTTTTGAAATTAGAAATGTAAAAAATATTTGTTTAAACACATTATTTATCTTTATTTTATTTTAAATAGAATTGTTTCTGATTTTCTTTTTTTCAAAGTATATTAGAAAATGAATGTTTTTTTCTTTTTTTTCTGTAATATGATGTAAAATGGGTTATTCTTAAACAAAGTCAGATATTTGTGCATAAACTAAATGCTTAAACAAAATGATAGCAAAATTATATATTTGCAGTATCAAAATCCTTTCATATCATAATAAATTTATGACTTTATTTTTATTATGCACATTCTCAAGTAACACCACACCCAAATCTCTTTTGCTACCATCTGTTTGAATGTAAAATAAATGTTTGAAGTTGTGGGAATGGAGAATGACTTGCCTGAAAGAAGTTGGTCCTGATTCCACTGAGGTTTTGATCATGGACAGTAGTCCATTCCAATTTTCTGTCCTGTCATAACAAGTTCACAAGATTTGCCATCTCACAAGCAATGTGTCAATAAATCTTGTAGAAATTTCAAAGTCTGAGAAAGGATCAAAACTGCTTACAGGTGATTGGTTTTGGGAAATTTTCTTTAGCCTTTATATTTCCAGGGTATATCTTGATACAATGCTTATGCCCCAGAATGATATCTCTCTGATTGAAAAATGACTTTTCTTCATATTAATTGGATGTTTTTATGGGTACACTCCCTGAAAATTGCTCCAATTATTTCCAAGGATTCTGTGAGGTCTCTGGATGAAAGCACAATGTTGTCAATACAGCAGACCATATGCTTCTGCATGTCTTCAGATAAGACTTGTTTCAAGCATTCTGCTAGTGATGAGTCCAAAAGTTACTCTCTTAAAAACCTGAATCTAGCCATTGAACCAAAAGATGGTATATTTCTGATCATGTGGGTCGAGGCTTATCTGCCAATAGCTGGCATTGATGCCCAATGTGGAAAAGACAAACTGGTCTGCTAGCTGAATAAATATCTTATTGAATGAATGATGGCACATCTCTTTCTGGGATGACTATGCTGTTGAGCAGGTGTGTGTCAAGGCACAGCCAGAGGTCTCTTTCTTTTTTTATAACCAAGGGATTATTGTATGGGAACAGGATCTGTTCAATAATGTCTCATTCAATCATTTGTTTGATTTTCCATTCGATTTCCTCACTATATTGGAAGGAAATTGGATATGTTTTTGAATGAGTATAACATTCTTCTTTCACAGAGATTCAGTGAGTATAACCATTGATTTTTCCTGGGGTATTGGAGAGCACCTGGGAGTAGTCCTTCAAGATTATTTATTCAGTGCCAGTTTCTAGGTTCTGTAAATGCTGACTCATGGATCTTGGTGGCAATTAGTTCTGGGTTTATGGGATAAATGAGGCAACTTCTGTTTTCTACTAATGGTTGCTTAATAATCTCTAACCTCATGGATTTGTTATGGACAGAGCACATCCTCCTGGGATAATGAATGACACATTTGTGCTGCATCAAAAAGTCAAATCCTGTCACCATATTGTATATTAATCCTACCATTATTAAGAATGTGTGGACAATCTGTCTGTTATGGAATCTGTCCTCCAACCATGTTTGGTAATTCTCACTCATCATCTTTCTTCCATTTGCCAGCATCAGATGAATGAGACATGTTCGAAGCTGCATAATGTCTTTTTTGTTTTTTTAATGTTTTTTATCCATGACTTCAACACAACTGACACCAGAATCGCTGAGTCCAGTAGTGCTTGTATTGACTGCATCAGGATCAAGCTGATGATTCTCTTTTCCATAGCTTTGTTTCTCTTATGAATGGATTGTTGTCATAGGACTGATGCAGCAGGTTGATTGATTCTTCTGGTATTGGCTTCTTGGGCTGGCCCTCTATGAGGACCACAGTCCTCAGAATGTTACTGTGGATTTCTTAACAAATGTTTGATCTTGGCTCCTCCAGTGTTGAGAACATTCTCACTTAAATTTTTTTTAGTCATCTGGATCTTTGGCTCATCAGATTTCCTAGTCATTTTCATTGATTTGTGGGTCAGATGCCCATAATCAATGGATGTCAGAAATTGGGCCATTTCCTCAATGCTAGTGATTTGGCTTTTTAACATCATCCTTTGCAACCAGATTGACATATTATATCTTATGATCCAGATAATGTGGGCATCTGAAAATGAAAATGTTGTAAGTGATCGAAACCTAGCCACATGACACAAGCAAAATTGTGTATGGGTTTCTTCGTGATTTAACTTTAATTTTTCTGTGGTTGGTGTGTGCAGCATGTTTTTCTGCCATTTCTTAATCCAGAAACTTCATAATAAAGCAGACTTATATTGTCCAAATGTCATAGGTTTTCTTTGTAACAATCACTATCAATCTTTGGCAGCTACTTTTAAATAGTGGCTAGCAATGGCTATTTGTTCAGGTTTCTGTGTGGGTGAGAAACAAACACTTTTATGCTCTCTATATGTTCTTGAGGATTTCTCCAGGTTCACCATGAAAAACTTGTATTTGAACAAAACATGCTCTGTTGGATGATCCCTGGTGTCTGACTAACTGGCATGGGTTCTTGGTGCTCTCTATGATTATAGACTTTCTGTCTCTGGTTGTGGATTCATATTTTGTTGATCTCCATCCATCTTTGTAGACTTTTTTTAAGTTTTAATTTTACCTTTTGAATTCTCCTTTTAACACTTCCACCATTCCACCATCCTGTGCATTAAACTGTGCATTATTGCAATCAAATTTTGATTTGACTAGGATATCTTTGATACAAGGTTGAAGTCATACAATAGCTTTTCTGGTTCCTTGACTGTAATTTCTGGGCTAGATAGTCCCAACAGATTTTTTTCTTTTGGTGTCTTTTGATCGAATTTCATGGTGTTATTTGCACTGCCTTGCTTCACATGACTGTCATTCTCTATTTCATACTCATCATTGTCCTCACTCTCCATATGTTGGTAGTATATTTGTCTTATTTTCCTTTCAAAGCTTCCTCCTTTCTTCAATCATCTCCTTCCCTACCATTTTGTTTGCCTCCTGCCTGCTTCCTTTTGCTTTGCTACCTTGTCCTGACTGTTGCTTATATAGCTGTATTCACTATAGCTTTACTGCCCATCATTTACATTTAAAATAACTAAATAGCACAAAAAATCACTTAATACTACAAAAATACAAAAACTATTTTTATACCCAGACTTTCTTCCTTGTTTCTTATCTCAGTTGTTGACTTGCAACTGAAACAGTCTCGCAATTTTGTCATTATTAATTGACTACAGTTACATGGCATTAAATAATAGTTACAATAAAGTACAAAAGCAAAAAATAACTAAAAAAATGACTCTCTATATTACCAACATATCCGAGTTTTAATCCTCGACTTCAGATCTTTTGACTTTTCAATGAACTACTAGTTGGCAAAACAGTATTAATAATATCAGAGTACCATGCCAATGCGAAGTGATTTACAATTACATATTAATATCTAGCATGTTCCTGAGTTTATACACATATCCTGAGTACATTAAAAAATCCCCTTAACAAAGAACAAACAAATTAAACATCTAGTGTATTAGAGTCTAATGCATACACAAATGTTATGCAGGTCAAACATAACACAATACATATAACAACAAAAAATACTACCATCATTCACATATATGGATTTTATACATTAAAATAAATTTTTCCATTGCTCATGTATGTAAGTGAATTATAACAAAGGCCCACATTATGGTGCCAAGCCCATGGGGGAAAACCCTGTACCTGTCAGAATTGTATGTCCATCCAACAAGAACTAGAATCTGAGCAAAAATATCTTGAATCTATTAATTCCAAAGATACACAAATCAGGAGCAATCATGAGTTCTAACCTGTTTGTCCATTTACCAAGGCTATAACATTATGAACAACATTCCTGGTAATACAGATGAATTTATTCAATTCCTCACCTGAAGTCACAGCAGAGAAACATGAGAAATTTAAAATATTTGTGACACAATGGCATGAATTAAGTAAATGGTCATAAGAATTACTAATATAATTATGGCTACAAAAGTCTAATTAACAAGTACTAAATTTATCATTGCATTATGAAATCTGAGTTTAAACCTCATCCAGCTATGCTGAAATTACAATTAGTAAATTGTGGGATCTGAAGTGGATAATATAATGATTCAAACCAAATGAATATGTAATAAAAATGCAATTCAATAAGCTAATAAATGGTTACACTTAAACATAAATTATATTTGCACGTTGGCCATATATCTGTGATAAAAACATTTAACTTCAAAGTTTGAGTCACAGGCTCTCAATGTTCTGTATTATCAATGTTCTCAATATTCTGTTTGGTAGTCCAGTATTTACCTTGCTATGACATTATTAGCCTGAAGGCATACCACTCTAACCATCCGATTTTTGAAATAACGTCACCTAGTGATTTGCAGATGTAATTGCTAAAATTTTGCCACATATCATGTGGTGATGTTACATCAAAGATCACTAGATTAGAATAGGATGCTCTCAGGGTAATGACATCATAGAAACGTGAAGCGGAGGAAAAGGCATGTGGTACAGGGTCATTAGGTAAAAACGGAGAAAAAGGCACGTGGTACAGGATAATGATGGCACCGTCCATCCTGAAAAAAAATTAATAAATAGGACACAAAACAGAGTAATATGTGGCAAAAAAGGTTAAAAGTAATTTATACATCATGAATAATCAACTAAAATTGGACACAAAATAGGAAAATGTAAGATAAATATCAGTGCAAAATTAATAAGTAAAAACCTATCATAAAGTGTAAAGTTCGAGTCCAGAAGTAATATTTCTGTGAGTCTACAAATAAGTAATATTTCTGCCAGTATTTAAATAATAATTTTGTTGTCTTAAAAAAACCTATGATAAAGTGAAAACTGTGAGTAGAATATTAATTTTGTCTTTTTTAAAAAACCTATCATAAAGAGTAAAGTTCAAGTCCAGAAGTAATATTTTTTCGAGTCTACAAATAATAAGTAATATTTCTGCCAGTATTTAAATAATAATTTTGTCATCTTAAAAAAACCTATCATAAAGTGAAAACTGCGAGTCTACAAATAATAATTTAGTCTTTTTTAAAAAAAAAAACCATCATAAAGTGAAAACTGTGAGTCTACAAATCATAATTAATCATAATTCAGTCAAATATTAAAGCACTGAAAATTAAAACACTGAAAAAAAAACGCTGCTGCACTGAAAAAAATGCTGCAACAAATAGGAAAAAATACACTTTTAAATTCCGCGGGTCAAGATGAAAAAAATCTCGTGGATCAAAAAATCAAATCTCTCGAATTAGTCATGTCAGTGTCTTTGTTACCATGACAACGTTCATGTGATGTAGATTTGAATAATAACTGGAACAAATCAAATTTCCATTATTAATTTTAAGTATAAAATTAAATAATTTTAATTGAAGAAAGCAATATTATCAAATTCAAGTAATGGATTGCTTCTGCCTAATTATACTATATTTTCTAAATGCTTTCTAGAATCTTCTTGACATGTTGCATCATCCTTCCTGCCTTTTATACATATAATAAAATAAAAATGAAATATATTACACAAAATATTTGTAATGATATTAATATACAATATTAAACACCCACACCCCATTGTATATATATATCACCAAACATACATGATTTCAATTATTAAAATATTAAATAAGAATTAATTCTATTAATTTAGCATTTATAAGTACACTTTGATATCTATATACCTAATGCTCATAGAATAATCAAGAAAATGGGGTGGGATGAAAGTTTTGAACCCTGCTAGCTGGTTAGTTTACATGTTGGACTATGAAGCTCAATCTAAATCACAGATTGACCACTTCAATTTTCTATAGGTTTTACTTTCAGATACCAAAGTTGTATTACATACTAGGCATAAAGCCAGTTGTTCATTATAATTATTGGCAGGAAATATAAATCCATAATTATAAATATGATTCATTGTACATCATTTATTACTTATGTCATTTAGGGCTATTTCTTTATTTTTGCTACTTTCTGCTTCAGCAACAACAACTGTATCTACACTGACAGATTTCTCTTTAACCATTTATCCATATATAGACATAATATTTTAAAATAAGTGTACACATTATAACAAAAATAATTATCTATGATAAACAAGTTCTTTATAATATTCACAGAAAATATGCATTTACTTTAGGAAAATGCACTATGCAAACACTAACATATTTTTACATCAGCAAATTTAAGAATATTGTTAAAAATATATGTCAAATAAAATGTGGTGAAATAATTTACTAACTTATTTCCATGATATATAAATATATAGAGTATATGAGCACAGACTTTCACACAACCCACCATTCTCCAGTCTATGTAATAACACTGATACACTTAAACACACATGTTGAAAAGATAAATAATCACCGATATATGTATTTCATGCTAAACCAGCAATCAACAGTTGGTTCAGATTATCATCTCTACACATATATACTATAAGTGCTCAGATATATATTAAGATAGCCAATCCTCATACTTTAATGGACAGGCTCATATACCCTATATATTACATATATAAACACAGGTATATAATAAGCCAGTGTTTCAGTTATGATTTATAAAATAAATATACATATATATCAATCTGATTGCCAAAGCCTTATTCCCAAAATGTTTAGACACTAGATAAAACCATAACATGTATCTTTCAACTCACACAAATTACAAGTATGCTAAATAAATATATAGATGTTCTCTCTTATTTATGAATGAGTTATGTTTCAACATAAGCAAATGAGAGTATTCCAAAACTGACACTATTGGGTGAAAACCATTAGGAGTATTTAAAATTGCTTTTGGCACCATACAGGGTGCATGCATCTAAATGGAATATTTAGTTTAAAAAACTAACAAACTGACTAGTAATTTATACAAATTAAAAAGGTGTGATAACTACTACATGTATTATAAAGAGATAATTGACCTGTTAAAGGTTTGTATTAAGAAAACAAAATAACATGTATTAATATTTGTGCTTATTTAATATAAAAAATATTCTTTATTGAAATATGTATTAATTATTTTCATATTTGCAACTATTTTAAATCAAGTACCTTAGATAACAAGATCATAAGATGGATTTATATGTATAAATGGATGTTTTAATAACATACAAACCAATTATTATTGGATTTTCATCTTCAGATGATTTTTAATATCTTTTTTTCTGATTCTTAGGCTTATTTTAAGTAGGAAAGAAAAAATGTAGTTGTATATTTGTGCTGGTGAGTGACACAGGACTTGCAAGGGGATCTAATACTAATTTTTTTAAATACCCATAAGAATGTTTCAGAATATTTATATGTGTAACTTTGAAACATTGTTTTTAAATTGTATAGCTTCCTTGAATTAATTTTTGTTTTCATTTAATTGTCTATCAACTGTTTCATTTTACTACATAAAATAGTAGTATGTTTTGGAATTTCATTACTCACATAATTCATTTCTTATATTAAATAATCACAAATATGTATACAAAAAATTGCAACTGTTATTTTGTCTTCCAAGTACTAGTTTTTAATGAGTATTGCAACTTCCCACGATGACTCGTCACCTTTACGCCGCATGTTTATGTTTCCCCTCTCCTAATTCGTATACCCACGTCAATGATATCTAGACGCCCTCGCCGTATTCATACAGTTTATTAACTGATTCTGTTGATGATTCCCTTTTAAGAACCTGCTGTGTTCTTTCGTCCGGGGAATTACATAATGTTTTGTGAAAATAATTTCAAACACATGTACACGTATGCTTTTATTTGTTTCATACTTAGATTCAGATTGAATCCCCGTAATAGGCGCCAGGAGAACCTTTATAAGCTCGCCACGCACGTGCTCACGCTCACTCAACTATATCACAGAACACACCCAAGCATCACTCCAGTGGAAGCAAGAAACGAACACAGCAAACGCTATTTCAAAACTATATTGCACATTACTTTTAAAACACTATTAAAACACCTTTATCACGGTTGGGCCCGCCCTATATCCCACAGCATAAATTAACCATAAATCAACACTAACACAAGAATTGTATGACAAATATAACCGCTATAAAATATACTTAAATCCTAACTAAACTATTAAATGTATTCATTCAAATTATATACGATAGATCATTCCCGCACTCATTCAACATTAGTTAAATCAATTTGAAATTCCAAGTGATCAATAAAAGGAATACTAATTAAATGAATGATTTATTTTTAAACTGTGTACATAATATTATCATGCAGATATATAATTTAGCAAGTCTAGATAACGTAATTATGGAATTAGAGGTGACTTTGCACAGATATTTGATGAATCTTAATAGCAGACATTATTCTGCTCGAGTTCTTTAGCAATTCAGTTTGGTTATGAGCAACTTTATCATTTTAAATTTAATGTTTGTTAAATAGTTCTTCACTTTAAAGTTATTTTACTCAGGTGCATGAATGTATGATCAAATTTTAATGATAGCTACCTGTGGAACGAGAAGACTGCAAGGGGATCCTGAGCGGTATTTCCTCCTTAATTAAGCATGCTGGCTCTTGGTGAGGCTTCCAGGGCGTGTGGGGTCCCTAAGTTCATTTCTCCGATGTTGAGAGCATTCTTGGAACAATCAGCGATGCCGGGCGCGGAGGTTCGGCGGCCAAGCCGCGAATTTCGGATTCAGCAACGCATATCTGCTACAGTGTCGCACAAAGTTTTGTTAGAAGTAAAAAAATAATAATCTCCGCTAAAAAAAATTACAATAATCTCGCCTGCAACACAATTAATAATCTCCGTTCTGTCTGCTTTTTTTTCTGTCCTCTTTTCCCGCCACAACACCTTGAATTTTTCCTCCAATCTCTGTCATGTACTCATGAGTCATTTGATCTTATTTGCTAATTCAGTATCCTCTTTATTCCATGGTTTCTGGGACATTTGCACCACTTTGGAATTTAATTTAGTGTTACCATTTTTTCCAGGTATTGTTTTAGCTGGAGCCAGAAGTCTAAGTTGTACAATAGCTGTGTACACTTTTTATCACCTCTGTTTCTAAATTTGGATTGTTATCTAGACTATACCAACACATATTCTGCTTATTGTTTCAACTTCTCTAAATTTTAATCTACTAGTTGCCCCCCATTCAAAATATCTTAGATCGCTTGGGATTTTCTAACCTATTGCAAAATAATTAATTTACTTATTTTTTTTCCTTTTTTGTTTAAAAGTGGTTTAATAAAAAAAGTTTCAAATTTGTTATCAATCATTCCTTGTTTAAATGAAATAAAAAAAACAAACTTACAAATAATGACTATAATAAACCAATTCCTCAGAAAATAAAAACTCTTTTAATTTTATCAAAATAAATTTGACAGGTACTCTTGTATAGCTGCGATCTGCTTTAGAAATGGCTGTTTCTCGTTTATTCTTAAAACAAGATCGCTTTTTTAAAAAGTTTTGTACCTGTCATTTATTTTGTCATGAATATATATATATAACTTTCCTAGGTTCAAACCCTATGTAATGCTATTCCGTTACAGTATAAATGTCTGCACATATATCTCTTATAGTTATTACATTTTTCTAAATGTTGTTTGTATAAAGAAAAAGTTGTTAATTTTTGAATTTGAAAATTCCATTTTTAGAAAGATGCATGTGCTCTGTTAGATGCTGAGAACTGCATTTAAGCACTGCTGGAGCCATTTGCATTGCAACTCATAATTTGGCTTGTGAAAGTATTGAAAAAAATATTTTTTTACTTCATGGCAGTCTGTTTATATGTTTGAATGTTTGTAAGTAGAATGGTGTCTGTACAGTGTGACTGTGTAGTTGAACAATTTGTTCAAATCATGTGTTGAACAATTTTCATTGTAGGAAATTTATAAAACAAATGTTAAAAAGTGCAATTTTCCAAATTTTCATGATTCTCTTGACATCTGGACCTCATCTTAAGAACAATTAACTTACCTTAACATTTATCAATATTACTTCCTCTCTGCTCTAATGGTGCTCAGTATTAACACTTTCACCAATTGGTATGATTTCTATTTTTGAATTTTTTGTTATCAACTATTAAACCATAAATTAATAATCTGGGAGCTTAAAAATCTTTAGTATATAGACTATGGCTGTATTAATAAGTTTACTATGCCTGACTTATGATTTAAATAAATGAAACTGGACAAGAAGCCTAAAAAAATTAAATTACAGTAGTAGTTGAAATTATTTGTAAAAACACATTTTATATCACACTAATATAATATATATATATTTCATAATAATGTTATAATCAATGGTATGTTAGTAATTATTATATAAAAATGATTTTCTAATCAAACAGTGAAAACATGCTATAAAATATATACTGTTTATAATATAGATTGTAATAGTCAATTAATATCTGTAATTCATTTCATCACCTTTATTTGTAAACTCTATATTTGTGTTAATATAAATACACATGTATAAATTAAATATAAACTATAATATATATATAATCACTGTCTCATTACGAATGACAAATTTTATCAATTTACTCAAGCACTTTCAAAGCTTTAAGCCTTCATTTTCAAGAAGAAAATATGCAAATAAAGGTGGACTAGATATGCAAATCAGGGTAAATTACATTTTCATTGACCTAGATTTGCACTTCCTGGATATGGCATAAAATGTTTCCTTTTATTTATGGCATGGACATCAGAGATGATATAACATGCCTTTTAACTCTCCTTCGCAATTTGTGCTGCTCTCTGCATATGACATGAGACTTGTCTGGCCTGCACTAGTGTCTGATAGAAGCTGCATGTTGTGGCAAAATAGATGGGTGGGCTGGGTCAGCCAAAACCTTATTATATGCATATACATGTTGTGCAAGCCTTGTATAAGTGGATGTCCTAGTCTCACCATAATATGCTGCTGGGCAATTATTGTTACTACACGTGATCTTGTAAATGGCCTGTTGAGTGTATATTGGGGGGATGTGGTCTTTAGTATTGTTTACACATCTGTTGAAATTGGGGGGAGAGCAGTAACACAAGCTAAAATCATTAGTAAAGATTGTGTATAAATGCTTATGTATATTTTTGATATATGGCAGCAAGATACAGGGTTGACTGTTTATTTAGAAATGGCACTGCATAAGAAAATATTCTAGGTTCTGGTCTTTTTAATCTTTTTTCACATATACAGACCTATGACTTTGTTGATTTTTCTTTTGTTAATTTGCCATTTTCATATTTTTTCTAGTAATTGACATATTTTTACAGTTATTAAATTTATTTAATTTTATTTTCTTAATAAATGTATGAAAGAATCATAGTTAATAATACATGTACTCATGATCTATGTCCCCATACTTTGCAATCATACATTACTGATTATTTTCAGAACAATTTCTGAGTAATATTTAGTGCAGTTATGCCAAACTTTTGGGGCATTTCTTTATGCCAGTCATTAAGCTGACAGGAATTGATTATCAACAAATATAATGAGTGGTTGAATCTTATGAGCAAATTACTATGACAAATTTAAAATGATATAAACAAATTCATATCAATGTAATGCATGCATATCCCTTCCCTAAAATCAATATTTTGTTCCTCTTCTAACATTATTGATTTTCAACTCTGCATTACTTATTTATTAAAATAATTCATCATTGATATTGAAAGTAAATATTTTGATTTTTTTATACATACAATTTTTCACATATTATAATTTTTTGATGAATTTCATTCATTTATTTGTATCTTTTTATTATATAACATATGTTAAATAACTTTGCTGTAATCAATTTCACATTTCAATTTTAATTACATGTAAATGGAGAAAAAAGTAATTAAAATCACTCAAGACAGGTATTTTTTTATTGGTATGTACATACAAAGTACATTTTATGGTGGAAAAAATATATCAGAATTTATAAAGCATTTAGATTTTATTAATCTTATATATTCAAAATATTAAATATAATAACGCTCAAGGCTATATAAGTTTATTAGACAACTGATAAACGTGGGATTCTACCTTTTGTTGTTAAAAGGAGGTTACCTTGATAACAGTTTAAAATTCTTGATTGTTATTGATATTGGGATTTTAAGTGGTGACTGGTTTTTAATGATTACTTAAAAGCCCATTTAGCCTTGAGCATTATTATACTTGGTATTTAAGAAATAGTTTGGATGCAATGTAAAATTTATAATTGCAGTTTGTAATGCTGTAATTGACTATTTATTAGTTTATATTCAGAATAGATTATATTTACTTGTTTGATGAGGTTTATTTAAACTTCTTTGTATCAATAATTTCAATCTCTGTGGTGAAGTTGCAATCTTTAGTGTTTATGTCAGTATATTAGACCATTAATAAAGGGGGAAAATCCACATTTTTTGTTAACAAGTTGCTTTGACAACAATTTGAATTTCTTGATTGTTATTGATACTTAGATTGTCTAAGTATTGACTGGCTTTTAATGATGTAACACCTAAAATGTTGTATATCAACCAAAAGTTATTGACAGAAAATAATAATTAATTGACCTTAACAGTTAATTGATGACTGATTAATATATCAAGTGATAAATTAATTACATTAGGTTTTCTTTTATAAATTTTGTAATAAATTATTGTTATAGTTATTAACCAATCACATTTGGACATAATGATTTAACTAACTGAACGTTGTTGAGAATTTGTGAATGTTATAAACTTCATCTGGTTAATGTATTTTAGTCAAGAAATTTATTTATTGAATAATTGAAATGTAACATTATAAAGGTAAAAATTCTTACAAACTGTATTTTGTTTTACAATTTAATTTAAAAGTGCTTAAACAATAAATTAATTGCATGCCCTTTTTTTATTCTGTTGAATAATAATATATATTAAGGCTATATATAACCTTAAGACTATGTGCCTAAAATGCACAGCAGGAACCTCTACAAATCTAAACACAAGATTAACAACTTTAAAAGACAAAAGCAGACACTCTTATCTTTGACCTAATTTTTAATTATATAGGTGAATCTAAAGCATTTTGATTTGAGGGCATGAAGCTATTAACTACTTCACTGATTAAGTCCACAATTTCTATACAAATGAACATTTGTCAAATCTTTTGATTGGTCAGTGTAAATTAGGTCGAGGTTAAGAGAGGCTAAGTCATTAAACTTGGGTTTACATTTGTTGAGGTCCCTAGTATTTTAGGTGCATAGTCTTAAGGTTATAGCCTTAATATATATTAGGTAATGAGTATGTGCTTTACAAAGTATTAATTACAACTTTAAATCTGTTGAATAATGTAAATGTCCATTGTGATAATATTTAGACCTTAAATGTTTTCAAAATTTTCCAAAAAGATTATAATAAACAGTCATAATAATAATTTCACTATTCTTTTAATAATACAAATGTTAGTATACTATTCCTAATACCAGTTTGAATACAGTATAAATTTTTATGCACATTATATATATATATATATATATATATATATATATATATATATATCTTCATTATCAACTATTATCAATCCACTGCAGGATGAAGGTCTCTCCAAGTTTAATCCATCTTCTCCAATATTTAGCTTCTCTTATCCACAACACCCCTGCACATTTTCTTATTTCATCCATCCATCTCACATGTGGTCTCTTTCTAGATCTTTTACAATCTCTTGGACTCCAGTTTAAAATTTCAATTGTCCATCTATTATCATCTCTTCTAGCAATATGTCCAGCCCAACTCCATTTCAATCTTTTATTTTTTTCAATAAGGTCAGTAACACCTGTTTGTTGTCTTACCCATACATTGCGTTTTCGATCTTTTCTTGTTACTCCCAACATACATACATCTCTCCATACTCCTTTGAGTGGTCTGAAGTCTCTGTATTGCTCTTCTATTAAGTGTCCAAGTCTCAGATCCATAAGTAAGAACTGGTAAAACACATTTGTTAAAAAACATCCTTTTCAAACACATAGGCATATTTCCTTTTAGTATCAAGTTATTTCTACAAAAAGCACTCCAACCAAGTTTAATTCTATGATTAATTTCATCCATTATGTTTTCATCTGTATTGATAATCTGACCAAGGTATTTGTAACTGTTAACTTCTTCTAATTCTTCATAATCAATCTTTATTTTCATATTTTGAGCAAATCGATTAAACATTACTTTAGTCTTTTTAACATTTATCTTTAGTCCTACTTTCTTACTTTCATCTGATAACTCCTGCAACATTTCCTGCAGCTCTGAAGCATTATTTGCAAAAACAACTACATCATCTGCAAAATCTAAATGACTTAAATACTCTCCATTTACTTTCACGCCTTTAGTTTCCCATTTTAATCCACAAAATACTTCTTGCAGCACTGCTGTAAAGAGTTTTGGAGATATGGAGTCACCTTGTCTTACACCTTTCTCAATGTTGATTTTTCCAGTATCATTATGTAATCTAATTGTTGCTGTTGCATTTTTATAAATATTCTTTAAAATGTGACAATATCCTGGATCTATACCTTGATGATCCAATGCTTTAATCACTGAAGAAATGTGTATAGAATCGAATGCCTTTTCATAATCTACAAATCCAAAACATAATGACAACTCATATTCATTTGTCCTTTCTATGACTTCTCTCAATACCTGGATATGATCTATTGTACTAAAATCACTTTTAAATCCAGCTTGTTCTCTTGGTTGGTGGAAATCCAAAGTTCTCTGTAGACGAGTTGTAATTATCTTGGTAAAAATTTTATATAAAACTGATAAAAGGCTGATAGGTCTGTAATTTCTAATATCTTCTTTATTACCTTTTTTAAATATTAATATTATTACTGCATTCTTCCAATCTTCCGATACATCTTTATCATTTAGACATTTGGTATATAACTTTGCTAAAATGGTTTCTATTTCTTCACCTGCTTCTTTTAATATATCAATTATAATTCCATCATTTCCTGGAGCATTTCCTTTCTTCATACACTTAATTGCATGTCTCACTTCTTCATTTAAAATTCTGGGCAATTCGGAAGATGTAATAGATATAGGAGGTACTTGTTCTTTATTACTATATAATTCTTGATAAAAATCTTCTACCAATTTCATGATGTCATCTCTCTTTTTAGTAATAATTCCATCTTTTTTTCTTATTGTAGATATAAATTTCCTACCAATACCAAAATGTTGTTTAACATTTTTGAGACTTTTATTTTCTTCTACAGCTTTCCTTGCTATTTCACAGTTATACTTTCTTATATCATTTTCAACTCTTTTCCATACCATTTTACAAAATTTGAGATATTCAATTCTTTTTAATACATCATTTTTGTATATCTTCATATTCCTTCTTTTCTTCATAAATTTTCTAGTCTCAGTAGAAATTTTATTAGTCAATTGCTGCTTTTTTCTACCAGCTATGTTTTTTGCAGTTTTTAAAAGTGTATCAGTTATTTTCATATTAATTTCATTCAAATCTGAATCATGTTCAAAATCTCCTAACACTTGAAACCTATTTGTAAGTTCTAATTTAAATTCATTAGAATGTTTCTGAAGATTAGGAATATCAACTGTAAATATTGTTTTTCTTAATAATTTTTGTCTCTCTAGTTTTACGTTAACACGTAACTTACACCTTACTAATCGATGATCACTTCCTTTGTTAAATTTATTAAGAACAATACAATCTTGAAATATGTATCTTCTGTTAGTCAAAATATAATCCAATTCTGCTGTACCTTCATTTGGATGCTTCCATGTCCATTTCCTTTTAACATTTTTCTCAAAAAATGAATTCACAATATAAAGTTTTTCTTTTTCTGCAAACTCCACAAGTCTATGTCCTCTCTCATTTCTATTACCATAACCAAAATTAGCTACAGCAATTTCATCTTTCATTTGTCTACCAATTCTAGCATTAAAGTCTCCCATAACAATTTTAAAATGTTGTTTACTCTGATCAAAAGCCTTTTGTACATCCATATAAAAATCTTCTACTACTTCATCACTATGAGAACTTGTTGGGGCATAAACCTGAATTATCTGCATTTGGTATCTGCTATTAAGTTGTATAACTAATCTTGCCACTCTGTCCGATACACCATCAATCTCCACAATATTGTTCTTCCACTTTTTATTTATAATGAATCCTACTCAACTTGTATTTCCAATATGTGTGCCTTTATAATAGAATATATGTCCACTTTTTAAATCAATTGTTTCTTCTCCTTTTCTTTTAACTTCACAAAATTCAATAATGTCCCATTTAATATTAGACAGTTTTTCTTCTAATTCTTGCAATCTTCCTTCACTTGAAAGTGATCTGCAGTTGTAAGTACCTAAATAAAAAGTCGTCATCAAATGGCAGCCTGGGTCCACAATCAGGGGATTCTTAGTGCCCTCCGCCTTTGGCCACCAACCGCTGCCTTGGTTGATGACTTTACAGCCTCCTGGGAATAAGGGCCATGCTTTATTTTTGTCTGTCATAATTGTATATATGTATTGGAAAAATATTTATCATTTACACAAACATTCATCCTACCTTATCAGGCACTGAGAAGAAAGACCACGGTGTTTCTTGATCTTAAACTTAGAGGTAAAAAGCCAATAAACTCACCATGCTTGCTAATGCGTGTTGGTGAGCAGCCCATCCATGTTCGTATACTATATGAATAATCACAGTGTAATAACAGCTGCAACGACAAGAATGTATGGAGTGGACATTAGGAATTTGCCCTGCTCGGTTCCTTTATGGTCTCCAAGAGGAATTAAAGGGTCTCCTTTCAGTTAATAGCAAACTCCTTTCTGCAGCCATATATATATATATATATATATATATATATATATATGTTAATTCTAATGTTTTCACGGATAAAAGATGTCATATTATTATTACTATTTGCGGGATATTCCGTGTAGTGAAAAAGCTAAATGCTGACATTTCAGTACAATATCAAGTACCTTCCTCAGAGCATCCTCTTTCTCAAATCATAAGAATGCATGTGAGATTTAAAATCGTTTTTATCGTTTTCTTTCTCCTCATATTTAAATTCTATTGGTTGATAGGATTTGGAAAATATGCAGCTATATCAACCACCATTCGTAAAAGGATGCTTTTAAGTTCATCTAGATTTATTACTGCTAAAATGGTTAGTCATACTTAAGCATTAGACTTTATTAGGTATTTAATTCCTGATATTTAAATGAGAAAAGTAAATTATTGGTAAAGCCAACCATCCATTGATCTCCACATAGCCGTCAACTACAATTGGTAATTTAGTGTGTCCACTAAACCAGAGAACTAAACTTCTTTGAAATATTTAGTTAGTCCTAGAATAACAACTGGAAAACACAGGCTTATTATATACCTGTGACTATATATGTAATATATAGGGTATATGATGGATGGTTGAAGAGTTGGAGTGTGGAGTAGATTGAAGCCTGTCCATTAAAGTATACGGCTTGGTTATCTTAATATATATCTGAGCACTTATAGCATATATGTGTAGAGATGGTAATCTGGACCAACTGATGATTGCTGGTTTAGCATGAAATATGTATATTGGTGATTATTTATCTTTTCAACCTATATGTTTTCAAGTTTATCAGTGTTATGAGATAGTGTGGAGAGTGGTGGGTCATGTGTTAGTTAGAATATAATGTTATGATAACAATGGTTAATAAAAGAAACATTACTAAAAGAAATAAATCGCACAAACTTATTATAAATCCATTAGGGTTTTATAAAATTCAATAAAAATACTCTTATCTATTATGTTTTTTAATTAACATGGATAATGTAATAAATACTCAATCTATTTACAACATAAAATTACACCAATTGTCATTACACTAAAACCTTGTCATAAATACACCCATATATACAATTTCACAATATTTATCTAAGTATCATTATAGACCAGATTTTAAAAGTAAATCAATAATATAAGTTATTTTATTCATCAGAAATTTGGATATGCATGCCAAAACTGAGTTCAGTATGTGCACTTATATAAATACAGCTTCAGAATCTTACTTAGTGGACAACACTAGTGCAGACTCCAGCCAAGCATATTATGATATTTACTTGCACAAATATTGCACACATTGAATTCTTATAATATGTGTTCTATTATGCATCAGATGATTGTTACCATAAAGTCAATTAATTAACTGCACACATAATTAGGAAATACTTAAAGTAAATATAAAAATATAACAATGTAAATAATTACAAATTCTATTAAAAAATTTACTTCAAAATTTGATAGCTGCATGCATGAATCATTTGATAAACTGTAGACATGCTTCAGAATATATCTGCAAGAATAAACTGCATAAAATTTTGAAAATAATTAATAACCACATATATCTACATCAATATTTTTTATTACATAAATGCATCTGTGACACTTTTTTCTTGTGCTAAAACTTGAATACATTTATAATAATCATCAAATCAAAACTATTTTGACAACTGAATAAAGCAATGGCTCATTTCAGTATCAACTTTCTAAGACTGTCAATAAATCACTTAACTGTCTTTTGCCCCTTTAAGATAGTAATCCTAATAAAATGTTTAAAATCTGAAAATGTTTACAGATATTAATTTTGATTCAAAATTTACACATTTGAAATATTAACTTTATCATCAATGGTTTTTTGCACATTTAAAATATATGTTGTTAAGTTTTTTTAAAAATATAGTTGGCACACTGTTAATTTTGATACAGTTAATTTTACACTGCTATGATGATTGTTATGAAGTGGATCTTTTACTCTTAAGAGGGAGTTGCAAAGTAATAATGCATGAAAATGTCAAATTCAGAAAATTTTCTGCCATCTACTTATCACATGGATGATATGTCCACTGTTAATAACCACCATAATGAGGATAATATCAAAAAAATGATTTCATTGACACACTATTTACATAAAAAAATTCTTAAGAATTCTAACTTTATAATTGTGCAAAAAACAGCTACAGAAAATATGTTAGATTATTTTCCTCATCTTTTATTAAATGTTAAATGTTCTAAACCATGAGTTCCCAAACTTTTTTCATCTGCAGACTCTTTTACCAAAAACTTTTAAAATCATTGAACTCTTAGTCATTAACTTTACTTAGTCAAATTAATAAATGTGTGTAATAGTTGAGATTAAATATTTCACTAGATATCAAACATTTCATTTTAATCACTTATGTAATAAATGATTAATAGAGATAAAAGGAGTATAGAATATGGCAGTATCTTATGCAGCATTTAATACTGAAACCTGCACTAATGAAGTTTAGAGCAAAAAATATGAGCATTTTTTTTTAATTTTTGCCATTTGTGAAATAAATATGTAAAATCGAAATAAGCAATAATATTGAAATTACTTTATTAAACATAAAAATGAAGTGAACAAATCCACATATTCTGACAGAATTAAACATTAACAAAATTACATCAATGAAAGATTTTAATCAGAATTATAAAAATATTAATGCAAAGTAAATTTGCTTGGAAAACTAAGTTTAATGAGATGAGTGCACCTAGTAATCTGTCAATAATGTATCTGTTTGATTTTTACTGAGGTGCATTTTCAAATCTCAATGTTCAATGATATGAAATCAGTGTCTGTTCTGAAGCAAGTTTAAAAGTACACTGAAGCATTTCTCTACCAGCTACAGTGATGGAAATACCAGCACAGACTTTTGTACAATGGTTCATAGATCCGAGTAAAGAAGTGAAATGCAGCCATAAGTTTTGATACCACTGTTTGAATTTGAGATCCTCATTCATGCTGATGGTTATCAGTTCCTCTTGCAAAATTATATTTGTTTTTGCACTAGTAGTGTATAGGTTTATTATCCAGTCTGGTATTTCCAATTTCAGAATATCTTCAAACATAGTTTTAAAATCTATGTGAAGAAGTTCCACATAGTTGACATACAGAAAGATATTTTTTATGGATTGTACTAGTCATAAATAAGTTGGGGAACTGGAAAATCTTAGATTTGCAATATTTTGCTTAAAAACAATAATCTGGCAATAAAAGCTGATATAATAAATTTTGCTTTGATGAGACACAAATTATCTCATTGCAGTTGTAAATTAACATCATTAAATTTGCCTAATAAGTAAGATAAATAAGAAATATCTATTTTGCTCATACTTAAATTTTCTTTTAAACTGGAATCCTCATCTTCCAAAAACTTTAAAACATTAAAGTGTGCAAAATCTCTCACGAAACATAAACCTTTTGAAAGCCAGTGAACCAATTGACAGAAATTTTTGTGCTATCCTCAAGTAAGCAAGCAAACAGTATAGAGTTCAAAGCATTACTTCAAATTTTGCTCACAGCTCTTATAACAAACTAAAGACATTGGTGCACTCTGTCACTAAGGTTCTTGGTTACTGCAAGCACTTTAGGTAGATGTTGTTTTATGTAACTTATGAAACTATGATAATGACCAACCATAACTGGTGCTCCAACTGTTACAACAGATATATTTGTTGAAGGAATTGTTTTTCCCTGGGAAATCACTTCATTAAATTAACAATTGTTTCATCTCAGATGTCAGTCTTTAAGTTGTAGCAAAAAGCAGCTTTTCATGCATTTCCTGATCTTAAATAATGTGAACATATGTCAACAACAAAGCTTCATTACTGGATAATGTTGATTCATCCAATTGGAAAGAAAAAATGTTTTTGCAAATGATTACATAAACAGTTTTCAATGTCATGACTAATTTTGTCAATACATTTTTGACCTGTTTTGCTCAAAGGAATCTTTTTATAACATATTAAGCAGGTTTGTGAAGTACAGCATTCAATACTTCTATTACAACTCATAGAATCATTTTCTCATTTATGGTGTGTATAACAGCAAACACTGCAATTAGGATATATCATAAGATGCTTTTATTCCATCATCATTTTGTTTTGATGGTAAAACAAACATATTATCTATCATAGTTTTTTTCAGAATTTTATCTTTAAGTGATTGCAAGTATGACAAATATTTTTTTGGTCAAAGTGAATTCTGTTCAAGAGATATACTAATTTTGATGATTTTATTGCATCATGGCTAAAGATTTTTTTGTATATGAAGTACATTGGGAAATGTTTGATAGTGACAAGACAAATCTTACCTTCAAATAGTTTAAGCTATACTGTCTGCATTATTTTTTCATTCAGTTATATTATTATCATAAGAAATAAAAACTTTTATTAACAAATAATTTTGACAGCCCCTGTGATTAAAAAAGACAATAAAGTAAGTACTTACTTGAAACAGAAGATTTTTGTTCAAACATGAATAAATAAACTGAGTCCTATGATTTTGTTATTCATAGTATTGCTATTTAATAAATAATTATATTCAAAGTTCAAATCACAAGTAAGTACATGTCACATCAAATGAACCAATTTATAGTATAATATGAAAGCATGACCATACAAGATAGATAGATTCTAGTATCAAACATCATCTCATCTCATTATGAACAAGTTTAGACATGCAATGGTTTTTATGTCTGCAATTGTTTTGACACTTTGAATAAGACAGTGTGCAAACATGTTTGTGCTATATGCATTTTTATGCCTTCTTATGTGTGACTTTTTAAATGACATATTTTACCTTTTCATTCCCAAGTTTGTTATGTAATATATTTTTATCAAAAAGGTGTTTCTTTGAATTATTTTACTTCTTAATTAGGTACCTATTGGAATCATAGATATTTTGAAATAACAAAAAATAGAAGTAGTAAGGGGGTCTATTTTTGCTGTCATTAACCCCCAATTTTTTTTATTGAAACTATTACCTCAAGAAAGTTCAAACCAACCCCAGGAGGTCAATATTACCCACTTTGGGAAATCTTGATCTAAACATTCAACATTTAATGATAGATTATGGAAATAGTCCATTATTTTATAACATCTAAAATTCTACTATCACAAACCTTAAGATAAATTACTGCAGGCGTTTTTTATTTTTAAAAGAAACTAAAATTTTATAACAAAAGAAAAACATTTATAAAAAGTGTATTTATAAATTAAATTTAACAGATATTAAACGTAAATAATATTGATAACCTGAAAATATGTCAATTTTATCCCTGATTTTTAATTTGTTTTATGTAAAACCATAATCTTTTAATAAACTTTGAAATTGAATTCAAGTCTAGACAGTAATTATATTATTTTTTATTTTACTAAGGATATATTGTTAATTAGTAATTTATTTATATAACCTGTTTCTAATCTGTAATATTTATTAGGGATCACCAATTATACATCCTTTTAAAATAAACACATTTGAGCATTACTTTCCTTTCCAAACACAAGATAAAATCTTTTGAAAACATAGAATGGATCACTCTAAAGTTTTAATCTAATCGTATATGCGCAGGAAAATCTTAAGCATTTGAAAATGTGAGTAGAAGATATTAATTAGTCATTTTTATTCCATTTGCTATGTTTTTATTACTGATATCTATGAAATTTTTGCAATTTATGGCATAGTCAATATTAGATGTAATATTAAATACATAACTAATGAGTAATTTATTTATATAGTGCTGTGTTTATTAATCTGTAATATCATTAGGGATAACCCACTATACATGCGCTTTAGAGTAGTAAACACTTTTGAGAATTACTCTCCACACAAACACGAAACAGTATCTTTTGAAATGATAGAATGAATCCCTTTAATATTTTAACATAAACACACAAATATAGACAAATCTTAAACATTTGAAAATGAGAGTGTGAAGATATTAATTATCACTTAATTTATTTTTCTATGTTTTTATTATTGACGCCTGTGATATGTTTACAATTTAAAGTATGGTTAATATTAATCATACATATATACTCAGTAATTTATTTATATAGCGGTATGTTTTTTTCGTGGGTGATCCCTAATGAATATAAAATATACTGCCATATAAATAAATTACTCATTACATATATAAGTTTGATATTACATCTAATAATGACCATGCCGTAAATTTTAAATATTTTGCACACACCAATAATAAAAACAGTGCAAATGGAATTAAAAGTGATTAATTAATATCTTCATGCCTGAACATATACGTTTACGTTAAAAAGATGGAATGATTCATTTTGTCTTCTCAAAAGACTTTATTTTATAGTCAAAATAAGAGTCATAGGAAAGAAGAGTATTTTTCAAAAGTGTTTCTTACTTGTGTATTGTGAGTGATCCCTAATAAATATTAAGATATATTCTCAAACAAAGACAAAATTTTATTTTCTTTAAACACTAAAAATAAAAGCATTTACATTTAAATTAAAGAATATTTCAATTTTAAAAATTCCTTTTAACTAATGTTTGTACACAAACTTAATGTGTTTTATTTATTTGGCTATAATATCTTATTAACATGTAATTTGATATTCCAAGTTTATATCAAATTACTTTTGTTTTTGTTTTTTCGTATATTTATACAATGTTTCACAATAGTCTTTATTTCATCCATTAATATTACTTTTAGTAAGTAAATTCGTCCCTGTTTCATCAGAATTTTATCTGACTAATTGTTTTTTTTTTTTAAAAATAGCTATTTCACTTTACCTTTGTTATTAATTTATTTAATAACTTTTTTTGGTGCAATTCCTATATCTTTCGTTTTTATTTTATAATATCTATTATAAATAAAGACTCATATGCAATCATCCCCATTTTATCTGTCTTCTAATCTTAATCATAACATTTAAATTCATTGTCTTTCATAATTGTGATATTAAAACTATTCAATTTTAACTTCATGACTCATTTTCTAACAATTCCTGGCATATTTCTACATATTTAATTACAGTGACTTATGATACTTGTAATTCTATTAAATTGTTAAATTTTAATTACTATAAAATCACCTAGACATTCGTTTTTTATATACTTTTATTTTTTTATCTACCAATGAATAATGAAACAATACACATACAGATTTCAATTCAATCGTATAAAAAGTATATTTTAGACTTTAATTGAATTCCCAGTTTTTAATACTCATTCTCTCTTAATAATATTTCATTTACTTTTTCAACAAATGTGCTTATTCGTAGTATCTACAATTTTTTAATTGCTTTTAAAAACCCATTTATATTTTAATTTAAATATTCTCAAAATATTCTTTTTTACCTTTTCTATTTTCAGTAGCTAAATATACTATACCATATATATGTTTCCTTATCCAGTTTTAATCTAACAATGTTTTTAGATTTTCCATTTTTAAGAATTCCTTAGCAATAGTCTTCATACTTTCTTCTTTCTTAACTTCATTACTGTTTGAAAATATACCATTGATTTTTATGGCAGCATTAAGAACAAATGAAGTCACTTTAACCGACATTTACTAATTTAATAATATAATTAGTATTTACCATAAAAATACACTTATTTTGTATTTAATATTAATGAGTTTGATATTTATTAGTATGTAGTTCTGTACAAAATAAATGTGCAGAAAGAGATCTTAAAAATTGAATTTAAAGCATTTGATTACTTTAAGGAATAGCTAAATAAAAAAAGATTATTTTAATAAATATAATGACTTGATTATACAAGATAAAAAAAGTATTAGATATATATTAATAAAGTTTTAACCAAAAAAAAAATAATATCAATACTAAAAATGTAGCAAAGATTTTTTAAAAAGAAATATGTATTAAAAATGGACAAAAATAAAAAAAAGAATGGAGAGAAATATATATATTTAAAAATGAAAATGCCTATATTAATATTTGATGAGTTTTATGTTATATGTTTTGAATATATACTAATACAAAATGTATAAACTTATAATATTGAAAGACATTTAAGATATTTATGTAAAGAACTTTTAATATATTTAAAGGTTAGAAAGTAGAAATTAAAGAATTTAGTATTGAATAAAATTTTTATAGGATACTTCATGCTATCCTTAAAAATATAAGAAAGAAAGATAAATTAATTGCAATTGTATACTCACATTAACTTGATTGTTTTTCTAATATTAACAGAAACAACTATAAAACATGAAGACGTTCATCTTTATAATGCTATAAATAATAAAAAAAATTGAATATTAAAGAAATCATAGAAAAGGTAAAAGAGTATTGTTTTTTATTAGAGATAATATTTTTATAAAAAAAACTGGAAATCAATTTTAACAGTTTTGAAGCAATCATATAATTTGCATTAAATAGCAGTAAAGTTACATTACTACCAATATTAAGACTGCAAGATAATACCAATAAAATGTTTATAAATGAATGGAAATCATGGGTAAAATGTATTAAAGTGACTAACCATGAAATAGTACTAATGGGTGATGAGATCACTGATTTATGTAATAATTCTAAAACTGCTGAAGATTAAATAGATGTTTTAGCTACTTGAAAAGATACTTTGTCATGTTAAACATATACAAGAGAAGAAATTGCAATGAATAATACAGTTTTGTCAGGTATTGACCACATTAATACAAGCCTATTAAAAATAATATTTTAACTATTGTTATTAAAGGAAAAACTGCTGATCATTGTTTTACACTTATATCTGTTTCCAACAAAGCACAACAAAAATGAATATAAGAAATAGTGAAAAATAATATATAATTATAAACTGTTTAAAAATTTGTTACAAGAAACTGATTGGAATAATATCAAAAAAAATTCATGACTAAAAAAATGATCATAAAAGTAATATTTAATTCTAAGGAATAATACTCCTTTATGTTGTTTATCTAATAATCAATCAAATATAATATAAATTTTTATTATATAATAATAACTTGTAAATATATCAACATAAAAATTATACATATAAAAGCCTTTTTCGGTAATTCTAAATTTTTTACCCTTGTCAATATGATACCTCATACTAATACTAACATGTATATTACTTATATAGTGACATCTACCGAAATTTCCTATAATTCATTATTTTTATCATTGTATTTATTTCCCCTTATATTGCTTTCCATTCTTTATCCATTACCCAATCATTCATTAAATCAATTGACTTTTTGTAAATGTTCATATATGTATTTATATTATATTTTATATAATTTGTTTCATATATTTTCCTTCTATTTTATGTCCAAATTTTAAATAATGAACATATAAAGATGATCTATCATCCCTCTTTTCAATAGCACTATTATGTTTTTTTGCCCTTTGTTCTAATTGTTTTGATGTTTGTCCATAATAAACCATTTTACATATCTTGCAAGAAATTTTATATACTGTTCCCTTTATATACTTCACATCATCTTTAATCTTATAATTTCATATTAATATATCTAAATTTTTACTATTAGACCATCCTATTTTTATATTTTTATCCATATAATTTTTATTTTTAGTTAATATGTCATAAATTTTAGATATATATGCAATTTTAATCCATTTTATATTATTTAATATTTTATTTCCTCTAATATTATTTTTATTATCATATAATATATTCTTAATATTTCTAGGATTATATCCATAGCTAGAATATAATTTAATAAATTGTTCTTTTTGTACTTCAGCAGTTTTTTTATTTGTATTAAAGTAATATTTCAAAAATATTTAATAGTTAACCTCATTAAACATGTATTCCCAATTTAAATGAAAAAGAATCATATGAAAGTCAGAATGGTAGATATAAAAAAATAATACTGACATTCTATCAGATGTTATAATTTATATGATTACTAAAATAATACAAAGTTGTGTTTCCTACATTAGTAAAAGCATCTACAGTAGGACTAGTTTATATATTTCATGCTAAAAGTAAATTTAATAAATATATCTATATCTATTCTCCCTTCCATTGTGAAAATAAGAAAATTTCTTTATAAAATTGTGCGTAAATATTATTTTAATAAAAACCAATATGGATTCATAGAAGGAAGAAACATAACTATGTTATTACAAAATTTTTCAGATAAAATTAATGGTGCATTAAAGGATAAAAAATATATAAGTGTATTTTTTTTAGATTTTTATAAAGCTTTTGACAGTATTGAACATAAGCAATTGATTCATAGTAAACAAAATTGAGAGTTAGGGTAAAATTGTTCAGACATTTTAAAAATTATTTAAATGTAATCTATGTTGTATCAAAAATATGAATTGAATTAATTAATGAGCAAAAAATATAGAAAGATATTCATCATCATCATTATCAACCATTATCAATCCACTGCAGGATGAAGGTCTCTCCAAGTTTAATCCATCTTCTCCAATCTTTAGCTTCTCTTCTCCACATCACCCCTGCGCACTTTCTTATTTCATCCTTCCATCTCACATGTGGTCTCTTTCTGGGTCTTTTACAATCTCTTGGAATCCAGTTTAAAATTTCAATTGTCCATCTATTATCATCTCTTCTAACAATATGTCCAACCCAACTCCACTTCAATCTTTTAATTTTTTCAATGAGGTCAGTAACACCTGTTTGTTCTCTTACCCATACATTGTGTTTACGATCTCTTCTTGTTACTCCCAACATACATCTCTCCATATTTTTTGAGTGGTCTGAAGTCTCTGAATTTCTCTTCTATTAAGTGTCCAAGTCTCAGATTCATAAGTAAGAACTGGTAAAACACATTTGTTAAAAACCTTCCTTTTCAAACACATAGACATATTTCCTTTTAGTATCAAGTTATTTCTACCAAAAGCACTCCAACAAAGTTTAATTCTATGATTAATTTTCTCCATTATGTTTCCATCTGTATTAATAATCTGACCAAGGTATTTGTAACTCTTAACTTCTTTTAATTCATCATAATCAATCTTTATTTTCATATTTCGAGCAAATCGATTAAACATTACTTTAGTCTTTTTAACATTTATCTTTAGTCCTACTTTCCTACTTTCATCTGATAATTCCTGCAACATTTCCTGCAGATCTGAAGCATTATTTACAAAAACAACTACATCATCTGCGAAATCTAAATGACTTAAATAATCACCATTTACTTTCACTCCTTTAGTTTCCCATTTTAATCCACAAAATACTTCATGCAGCACTGCTGTAAAACGTTTTGGAGATATGGAGTCACCTTGTCTTATACCTTTCTCAATGTTGACTTTTCCAGTGTCATTATGCAATCTAATTGTTGCTGTTGCATTTTTATAAATATTCTTTAAAATATGACAATATCCTGGATCTATACCTTGATGATCCAATGCTTTAATCACTGAAGAAATGTTTATAGAATCAAATGCATTTTCATAATCTACAAATCCTAAGCATAATGGCAACTCATATTCATTTGTCCATTCTATAACTTCTCTCAATACCTGGATATGATCTACTGTACTAAAACCACTTTTAAATCCAGCTTGTTCTCTTGGTTGGTGGAAATCCAATGTTCTCTGTAGACGAGTATTAATTATCTTGGTAAAAATTTTATATAAAACTGATAAAAGGCTGATAGGTCTGTAATTTCTAATATCTTCGTTATCACCTTTTTAAATATTAATATTATTACTGCATTCTTCCAATCATCCAGTACATCTTTATCATTTAGACATTTGGTATATAACTTTGCTAAAAAAAATTATATTTCTTCACCTGCTTCTTTTAATATATCAATTATAATTCTATCATTACCTGGAGCCTTTCCTTTCTTCATACATTTAATTGCATGTCTCACTTCTTCATTTAAAATTCTGGGCAATTTGGAAGATGTAATAGATATAGGAGGTACTTGTTCTTTATTACTATATAATTCTTGATAAAAATCTTCTACCAATTTCATGATGTCATCTCTCTTTTTAGTAATAATTCCATCTTTTTTTCTTATTGCAGATATAAATTTCCTACCAATACCAAAATGTTGTTTTACATTCTTAAGACTTTTATTTTCTTCTACAGCTTTCCATGCTAGTTCACAGTTATACTTTCTTATATCATTTTCAACTTTTTTCTGCACCATTTTACCAAATTCGAGATATTCAATTCTTTTTAATGCATCATTTTTGTATATCTTCATATTCCTTCTTTTCTTCATAAATTCTCTAGTCTCAGTAGAAATTTTATTGGTCAATTGTTACTATTTTCTACCAGCTATCTTTGTTGCAGTTTTCAAAAGTGTATCAGTTATTTTCATATTAATTTCATTTAAATCTGAATCATGTTCAAAATCTACTAATAATTGAAACCGATTTGTATGTTCTAATTTAAATTCATTAGAATGTTTCTGAAGATTAGGAATATCAACTGTAAAAATTGTTTTTCTTAATAATTTTTGTCTCTCAATTTTACATTAACACATATCTTACACCTTACTAATCAATGATCACTTCCTGTGTTAAATTTATTAAGAACATTACAATCTTGAAATATGTATTTCCTGTTAGTCAAAATATAATCCAATTCTGCTGTACCTTCATTTGGATGCTTCCATGTCCATTTCCTTTTAACATTTTTCTCAAAAAAAGAATTCATAATATAAAGTTGTTTTTTTTCTGCAAACTCCACAAGTCTATGTCCTCTCTCATTTCTATTACCATAACCAAAATTACCCACAGCACTTTCATCTTTCATTTTTTTACCAATTCTAGCATTAAAGTCTCCCATAACAATTTTAAAATGGTGTTTACTCTGATCAAAAGCCTTTTGTACATCCATATAAAAATCTTCTCCTACTTCCTCACTATGAGAACTTGTTGGGGCATAAACCTGAATTATCTGCATTTGGTATCTACTATTAAGTTGTATAACTAATCTTGCCACTCTGTCCGATACACCATCAATCTCCACAATATTGTTTTTCCACTTTTTATTTATAATGAATCCTACTCCACTTGTATTTCCAATATTTGTGCCTTTATAATAGAGTATATGTCCACTTTTTAAATCAATTGTCTCTTCACCTTTTTTTCTCACTTCACAAAGTCCAATAATGTCCCATTTAATATAAGAGAGTTCTTCTTCTAATTCTTGCAATCTTCCTTCACTTGAAAGTGATCTGCAGTTGTAAGTACCTAAATAAAAAGTCATCATCAAATTGCAGCCTGGGTCCGCAATCAGGAGATTCTTAGCACCCTCCACCTTCGGCCACCAACCGCTGCCTTGTTTGGTGACTTTACAGCCTCCTGGGAATAAGAGCCATGCTTTAATTTTGTCTGTTATAATTGTATATATGTATTGGGAAAATATTTATCATTTACACAAACATTCGTTCTGCCTTATCAGACACTGAGAATAAAGACCATGATGTTTCTTGATCTTAAACTCAGAGGTAAAAAGCCAATAAACTCACCATGCTGGCTAATGCATGTTGGTGAGCAGCCCATTCATGTTCATATACTATATGAATAATCACATAGTAATAACAGCTGCAATGACAAGAACGTATGGAGTGGACATTAGGAATTTGCCCTGCTCGGTTCCTTTAAGGCCTCCAATAGGAATCAAAGGTCTCCTTTCAGTTAATTTCAAAACTCCTTTCTGCAGCCATAAAAATATTACTGTACTATATATAATTCATTGTTGTTTCTTATTTTTATAATGATTTAAAAACATTAATATTGAAGGATTGATATCAATATTCAGGTGATGTTGTTATTATGAGTATAAATAACAATATTGATAATTCAATTGAAGAATGTCAAGAAAATCTGAACAATATTCTGGTGCTTTGACAGAAAAATTTATATAAATGGAGAAAAAATAAAATCTATGTCAATATGCTCTTCTCACATGAAATATAAAAATATTAATATACATTGGTATTTAAATGAGTGCTTATATGGCAATAATGTAATATGTAATAAGTCATGAAATTGGGAAAAAAATATCTTTATGCTGTTCTTCCGTAAAATAATAATAAAAAAATAATAAATTCTTTACATCAGTTATATAAATATCAAATTTTTTTGTACATAAAAACCTTTTTCAGCACCTGATTTAGTGCTCTTTTCAAATGTTAATAATCTATTATATTAATGAACTATTTCATCTGTAAAACCATTTAGTGTTAAATAATGAAATTAAAACAACCAATACCAATATAAATCATTAATATAAATCAAAACCCATATACATAAATTGAGTAATTACAATATAATTGACTATATCATTACAATATAATAAATAAAATAAATTACATACATTTTTCTTTTTTACAATTGTATATATATGTCAATTTATATAATTTTTCATTCATTTTTAATTAACCAATTATTAACCAAATTTATAAAAGTCTTGTAAATATTCATACAATTGTTTAAATTATTTTTAATATAATGTTTCATATATTTGTCATTTTTTTGAATCATTGATGTAATTTTAACATTTATTACTTTAGTAGCATCTATTCTATGCCCATATTTTAGATAATGAATATATAATGCATATTTATCATCTCTTCTATTAATTGCATTATTAATGATAAGTGTATTAAAGTAGAACAAGTAAAATATATTAGATATCATGGAATGGTGATAGATGAAAAAATGTCTTGCAAACATTATATAAACATATAAATTAATAAACTTTGATATTTTATAATAATGTTCTACAAAATCCAAAATAATTTATTTTAAATAGCCTTATTGTTATATGTATATCTTGATGTGAAACTGTATTAAAATGTGGACTAACACTTTATTGTTTAAGGATGTTTTTCTAATATTAATAGATTAGAATTACTGCAGAAATGAATAATTGATGTTATAAAAGAAAAATAAAAAAATAAAGAAAAAAGTGCATACAAAAATAATGTTTTATTATGCAATCAATTTCTGGATTATATAATTATAGAGAAAAAATGTTGATAGTATTGTCAAACGCCTTATATATCACAATTTGAAATGTGTGATAAAAACAAAAATATTGTAATAATGATGGAACTGGATTAAAAATCATTATGTTCCTAAATTATTTAATAATTTATCTATTTAATTCAGAAGCTTGCAACAGTATAAGAAAATAAAAAAAACAACTCATAAATATATTAAACAACAGGAAAAAAAATAGTATATAGAAAAACATATACGAGTAACACTAATGTTATATAGTAAATATTATAATATTTAATTAATATATTATTCGAATGTAATTTATTGTTATTATTGGCACATTCTATGTTATGTTTAAAATTTCACGGAAATTTCTAAAATGCTATATAAAAAATTTTCTACGCAAAAGAGCAACTAGGTCTTAGTAGAAAAACAATGGCATTTGGATCTGTCTAAATATATTTTGACCTACATTTAAATAAATGAATGTACTTATTTTAATAAACAATATTATTATAAAAAGATAATAATGGACTAAAGACATATTGATTAAAAACCAGCTAATTTCTAATAAAAGTAATAAGAATACCAGAAAATAATTTTATGATAAAAATAATTTTAAATTTCTACTTAATTATAAGAAATAATTTGTATGAACCATTAAAAAGGTTATTAGTCTGTAAAATTGAGAATATAGACTTAATAATTACAATAGTACTAAGAGAGATATCAAAGTTAACATTATTTATTTGTTAATAAATGACATTGTAGCTTTAAAGGTGCTAAGCTGAAATAAATATATATCTCAAAAACTAGATAGTGAAAATGATAAGTAAGGATTTTAAAATCAAATTCATCTACCTTTTTCTTTCTCAATGTTTATTTTATTAAATTAAATTCACATTAAACAATATAGAAGTTTTGATTTTGTTAAAAACTTCATCAGACATATAAAACATAATTTTATAAATAATCATATAAATATACAACATTATATCTACTTATAAAAGACTTATTTTTCCATATGATTTATTACTTATATCTGTATTATCAAGGAAGATATTCTAAACCATAAGAACCATGTTAAAAAATACTAATAAAGACTTCTGCCAAAATTTAAAGATGAACTAATTTAAATGAAAACTAATAGTAATAGAAAATGCAATGCTAGCAAAAACAACACAGCAACACTTTCTCATAAACAGCAATATGCTCTGTTGGGTAAGCCAATTGTAATGGTAAAGTAAGAGCTGCTTATTAATTAGACTGCAGATTTGGTTAATTATAAATATAATAGATAAAGTCATAGTCTTTTCTCCAATTAAGCACTAATAATTTGAGCACTCTAAATATACTATAAAAATGTTATACTTATGCAACTAAAATATCACTGATAAATAAGCAAATAAATATGTTGTTTCACGAATGGCTCTATGGGGTTTATACTTGTATCTACAATAAACTCATGAATTTGTAAGGTGCCAATAATGTAGAGATATGTATTTTGCTTAGCAAAAAAATAAATTTTTATATGGTTAATGAATTACTTGTGATAAATTAAAGTAGATTTCAAAATATATTGTGCAATTAAATCGTTTTATAAAGATATATGCAATAGGCAAATTAAAATACATGTGTTAATGATAAATACATATTAAATAAACATTAATGCATTTAAATGGATAATATAAAGATGAAAACCAATTTACAAATTTTAATCAAATATCTTCACTTTGATTGCAATTAGTCAATACATTACATATTATTAAATTGTCAAAGCATACAGTCACAAAAGGCCGAAAGACATACTTTCTCACAATATAAACAAATAAAGTTTTAAAAGTTTATAATATTGTTACTTTTTAAAATTAAATTAAGTCTCTCATGTCATTTAAATTAAATTGAATAATACATATGATTGCATTAATGAGAACTATTACTAAGAAAAGACTGTAACAAATATTTTTTCATAAAATTATTATGCCATATAATTGTATAATTAAAAATCACTTCTTTTCTTTTCAAAAACTTTATTTGATGTATATATATATATATCCACTTATTTCCAACGTTTCGACTATCTTTACTCTATAGTCATTTTCAAGGATCTAGAAAAAACATTACATTATAAACAAACTTCACATAATAAAAACAAAAATAATCAAAAACAATATAAAGCATATAAACCCCATAAAATTTAAAAATAAATAAAATACATTAAAATCAATTAAATTAAAAACACAAAACATACACCACACTTACTTGACTCCCTTCTCAAAAAACTTTCCCTTTTTACATTTTTTATCCAAAAAACCAATTGTTACAATAAAAAAACTTATTTCCTTTTTCTTTCTTATATACTTCAAAAATGAATTTATTTCCAAAAATAATTCTTTATTCATGTCTTATCCAATTCTATTTAAAACAGCTTTATATCTTTTTATATATAAACTCTCTTTTACCATTCTTTATTTATACAATCTAACCCCCTCCAACATTTTAATCTTAAAATCTGTATGTCCAATAAAGTTTTTGAAAAGAAAAGAAGTGATTTTTAATTATAGAATTATATGGCTATATGTACTGTATATTTTTGAAAAGAAAAAAGGATTGAGTTGTGATTAGAAACAGAAGTAAAATTATTATGCTTTTAACCATTTTTGAAGGAGTTAAACTTATATGATGGAGATAATTTAAAAACAATTTTTATTAGCATCTGTGACCAATTCTTTAGCATATAAATTCAACTGAGATTTTAATATATAATGATGTTTACATTGGCATTGTTTTCTAGCAAGATACTATCATAGGGATGCTTAAATAATTTGAATCATTAGATGATGTCCATTTATTATTCCTGTTGGTATTACAATTCATGGTAAATTTAATCCATTTTAGGTCCATAGTGGTCAGCATAGCACTTGTTGAGATTCATTTCATTTTAATCATAAAAATATAAAAATTAATGGGAAGCTTATGTTCTCTGTCTCTACATTGTTTTACTCACAGCACATATTTTTTTTGCTATACATCCTGAATATGTTTATAAAAGTATAGGAATAAAAAACAAAATTTTAAGCAAAAAAAGTACTTGTGTTCTTCTTGCTGAATTTGTTTTTTTAACTATAATAACATAAAATTAATGCAGTGTTTTCCTTTTTTTAAACACTGTCTTAATGGGATTTTTTTTTCCTTCTAACTATAATGAGGCTTTGTTATCATTAGATAACTGAAATAAAATATTTCATTTTTACATTTAAAAATAAATGGTTGATTTATTCCAGATTTATGCAAAATAAAAACATATTTTATTCAACATATAAACTTTAATTACTGATAGGCTAAAATTAATTGCGTTACGGTGAAACTTTTAGGTTTATTAATTAGTAGGCTTTTTTTATCTATTAGACTTAGCACTTCCAGAGCCCTTGCAACACCATATTCATAGTCCTTTTCATACTGTTGACTATATGCAAATGCATGAAAATAACTTATATCATCCATTTTTTCAAAATCGCGAAGCAATTGTTTTTTACTTATTTATTTAAACACTACGTGGGAACTATAGATGAAAATGTGAACATCACAATATATACATCGAAACAGTAAGGTCTGCTTTACAGATCCTCGTTTCACCTTTTCTCACCTATTTCCTACCCTCATACCTTAGTTTGAACCCAAATCTATTGTGCCGGTCAGATTTGTATGTTCACGTAACAAGATCTAGCACCTAGGCAAAAGTACCTCAAATCCAATCATGCACAAGATACACAGGTCAGGAACACTCATGAACTCTGCCCTATTTGCCTATTTCCCAGATCTACAACATTATGAGCAACAATCCTGATGACATCGATTAATTTACTTCTCACCCGCCGGCATCGATCATCAAAGACACAAAAAGACTCTAGGCTAAACTTAAATGATTATATGATAGATTAACTTAATAACTAACTATATTTTATGAGCAATGAAGGCTCATGACCTAGCATATTAACTATGTATTGAGCGGAGATCATCTAGTCATATTGAGCATAAGTAATAACTTAATATATTAACTTAACTAAAAGAAAGCAATGGTTCGAGTTTGATATATATATTTAAAATTTATTAATAACAAAATTATGTCAGGTTATTTAGCCGACGTTAGCCTCATGAGTATTATATATATATGTGTTTTATTCATTTTTAATGATAACATTATAATTGCGGCTATGCCAATAATATATATGTGTGATTAAATGAATTAGCGCTATTAGAATACATAGTTGGAATACTATTACACCCCCAGAGATGAAAAGAGCATGTACTTAATTTAAGCAATAATAATTTTACAAGCAGATATTATATTTGGTTACATTCAATATTATTATTAATTTGGAGTTATAGATAATTAATGCGTGGGGTGGGTAATGAATAATTATATAAACGATACTAAATCTATCCCATTAATACTTATATTAAACTAATGGAAATATGTCTGTTTAAATAAATCATTTCATTACAGCTTATGAATACTTCTGGGCGACTAATAAGACACGAAAGGTGGTGCATGCATGGCGGCTGATTGGATTGGTCCAATTATGGATCCTGGAGTGTGCTTCACGAATTCTAAGAATGAAGTTGACTGATTTTTCTGCAACATAGGCAGGGTCGGTATTGAGATGAAGGGCGGCCGGCTATGTCATTATTGGGCTGGTTTTTCCAGAGCGATCCCCATATAAAGCATGCTCGTAAGACCGTGGATGTCCCCCAGGTGGTTTTTACAGCCTGGTTTAAGGACAGTAAGAACAACGATGGGGCTCGACTGTGCGATGACCTCCATATGAGAGAGAAGCATGAACATATATAAAATGAAATGGCCTTTATGCACAAAATGCTTAATAATATAAGATAAATATAATTCTAAAGATTAAAGATTTTTGAAACGTATTTATTGCCCATAAATTATGAAATATTCGGCATAATGATGTGGCTTCACTAAGCAAACATGGGTAATAATAATACTTAAATATAAAACTAAGATCTCAAGATCCCCATCCCCCTTACATTATTTTAATTAATATTATTCATTACTTTTTACACATTTAATAAATCTCAATTTTGGTTAATCAATGCCCATGTGAAAATATACAATTTAATACAGAGTAAATGGGTGGTGGTAATAGCTATGATGGGTTTTACATATATAATATAATTTAATAAATAAAAGATAGCACATTATTTAAAAGGAAAATGTAACACAAAAACAGAGGTAAATCTGTTTTTTTTTACAGTAAACATAAAAAATGTAATTAGTTTATTTCTCTAAAATCGCGAGCACCTGAACGAGCTGAATGAGACTTGTTTTGATCAAATTATAAATTATTTACCCGGAAAATGATGGGTGGGGAAAACAAAATGAGTTATATGCTTGAGATTTTAGAATATCATTGGCATTTCTTTTTAAATATAAATACATAAATCAAATTGAAAATTGTTTGCCGCATGAAAATAAAAGAAAAGAAAAACATTATATAGGAGGCTTCATATAGACTAGTTATATAGTTATAGAATACATATTTGAAGACATTTAATATAGATGATTTAAAATATAAATATTACAGAGAAGGCAAGATTTAGGAATTATAAGCGGTCAAAGTTCTTTTACCTTGCTTATTTAGAAGAGCGATTTCATTAGGAGTCAGTCCATCAGTATTGTTTCACTAGATCTAGGTTAGCATTATTATTTGAGAGATAGCATTTCACTTTCACTGAAAAATACATAAAGTTCATTGGTACAGGATGCAGAGCTTCATTCATGGGAACAGCATATTAGAATGGAGGGACAAGGTGAAATTTCCTACTCACGACACATTGAGTGAGAATTAAAACTGGTGTGGAATATGTATAGCAACTTAGTTATTTAATGGTCTCCTGTCTTTGTGAATTCAAATCCAGCAGTATATATACTTTTATTTTGAAGCTGTAACTTAGCAACTTCTTCTGGACCTGAGGCAGTTTAAGCACTTAAGTTTCACCTGGAATAGTTTGACCGGATACACTTATCTAGTAAAATGTTTGAAACAATGCAAGTTTGTTAACAGTTTCTTTAACGATTGTTTTAAAATATATCTTATGATTTTAAAACAAGCTAGCATGGACAATTTCCACTAATGGGTTTATTTTATTATTACCAATTCATAATCTTTTACTTTAATCTAAGGGGTCTTCCGGGTAATTGTTTTTCGAGAGACTTTTTAACAAGATTGCCTAATTTCTGGCTACAAAATTATATATAAAAAAATAATAAGTTTCATATATAATACCTTATATATAACATAACTTTATTAATATAGTCACAATCTCCTACACTGAAATATACATATATATTTATTTTTTATGCCCGCATACACATGAGAATATTATTATTAAATAAAATATTTTTAAATTAAAATACATACTTGTTAATGTGATTTATGTTATAATACTGAGCAAAGAAATATATATTATTAGCTATGTATACACATGCATAAAGGCAGGTTTGAATACAGTTAGGTGGTAGAAGATTATATGTGGGCTGTGAAGCAGGATCTGAGCATCAAATCATCTGCTTCACTATCGTAGTGTGTCTGCAATACACTTATATACCGAAAATCCTGCCTAATTTTAAACCATGAGTACAATGCTCGTATATATAACTCATTCCCAAATAAATAAAAGATTATAGATTATGTATATGTTCACATAATTTTGATTTATTAAAAAGTAGGTTATATAAGTTGTAATTGTGCACACACTATGATATGCATTTTAAAACATATCAAAATTATAAATTGTTAAAGTTATTTTGTTTGAATCTATTTAAAAATATATTACCATCGTAATATATTATGATTTAAAATAAAATTCATTTAGTAAATATTCGTTTAGTAAATAGATTTAAATATTGCAAATTAAAAGTAAAATAATTTTTGTTTAATTTAATAAAAGTCATCCCAAATATTTCTGTTAAAATAAATGAGGGACAATAGTTTAATTAGTTAATGTTATATAAGTTTATCTAAAAACAGCAGCTATCTACTTAAGGTTTTCTTTAATTAGTAAAAGTAATTTTTAATTAAATCTAGTTTGTAATTCGAATGTCGACAGGGAAATTAACAAAAGAAATTAATTTGTTGAATTCCTTTAGACATTCGGATAGATTTAATTATAGCTGATATGTCCGGTATATTTTTGTAATGCTCCAGGGCAGTTCTATTGTTAAATTCTACTATAAAAAGGAGGGTTTTTTTCTCCATTCTAAAGTTTCTAAGAGAAATCATTCTGAGGTCTAATGTTTCTAACCAAAACTATTGTAGTAATTTGTAAATCTTGACATGACAGAGTAGAGCACAAGAAGGCTATTTCTCTCCATAATGGCCATATGCTGCCGTAGACCATCAGCAGTTATCACACAAGGAACCCCGGAACTGCTGCTGCTGCCAAAAATATGAACATTTCCAGATTTTGCTGCTAATTTATATAAAAACCTGCCGACCATCAATCTACCTACAAAAGCTTCTCCAGAGGTAACGCTAAATTAACCCAAGAGCTCTGGGGATAACTGCTATAGCTATTTTAAATTGTTTTCTTATATTTCATATAACTTCATTATGTATTTCTTTAACGTTTAAATATAATCAATATTTTGTTCTCTATCCTTGGGTTAATATTTTCTATTTATTAAGCTTTCTGTTATTTTATTATGATAATGTGTCAGAATCATCTTTGACCGAGTGAATTATTCCCTTTGTTGAAAATAAGACGCCGCTATGAAGGCATATTTTAAATTTCTAAATAATTTCCAATTTTATTATCTTGCAAATCACTCATTCGAGGGCGATTCTTTTCTTTAATATATAATATAATCACATAGTCTAAAATCTACATGTTATTGATTTTAATCTAATATGAGAGTATGTGCAAGGTCAATGATTAAATGTGCCCCCTAATGCATGATTGCATATATAAATCTATACTTACTTTTCAAACCCACAAGCATGCATTTTCCTATTTTAATTACCATGTTCTACTTTATTTACAAAGTTCATCATTGACATCGAGAATGTGCAGACCCTTTTAAATGAATTTCAGAGAATTTGATTGGGCATTTCTCTTAATCCAAGTAAAACCCATTTAGTATGTTTTATATACACTAGTCTCGTATTGCTGGTAAATGAATTGGTTGTTGAGACCGCTTTGTTTTATTTTTCCAAGGATTCTTTACATGGCTAAGGCCATTCTCTTCACTTTTTGTGGTTTCCAGGCAGAGTGTGTCCACAAATGACACACCTGGGAATTAAACGCAATCATTGCCCAGTCGCTAAGTTTTGGCTGTTCATAAAATACTTTCCTATGGGTTAGCGGCGAGATGCCCTCCTTAATCATTCCGGATATTCAATATTGTTTTATTTGAGATTTATTTTACAAAGCATCCATGACTTAAACATGTAACACCCTCTAACTTTAATAAATTCATTATCAGCAATACTGATCTCCCAATGCAACTCTATTAATATTATTATCAAATAAATGCCTTGATCACATTCCCACTTTGTTGCTTAGTAAGCTTTTGTCTGTACTATTCTCGAAATCAATAAATATTTTATAACACTTAACTTTCAAATATTTTCTTAAACTTGTATAATTACTCATTGCACCTCGCACATGTTCCTATCTCATCAAGCACATTAACGTAATGCTATTAGCCTGAGGAATAGATTATATCACTTTGCTTTAAAACATTCATTTTGTCATTTATTGAAATTAATGCCACAATTATTTAATATGCATCCCTGTCTCATATAAGCAGACAGTGGCATTATATATATTTTATATAAATAAATTTTGTGAAATTATTTAAAACTAAATTTGATCTCTTATTTTATTTGATTCCTATCACTGTCTCGGTCTATATATATTTCCTGCATTTCTTTTGTAAATCCATAGACGTTAATTAGCCACCCAAACTTCTTTTAGTATAGAGTCTTTTGTTTCTCCCTGGCCACCAGGCATCAGTTAAAGGTTATACGAGTAGTGGCATCAGATGCATTATCATGTAGATGGCGCTGTGAAATTTGGACTTTAGATTTGATCTTAGTATATCTAGAAGGCAACCCCTCCTACAATGTTCAGTTTTGTGTCTGGGGTTTGAATTCTGCAGTGTGTTAGCGAGATAGATGATTCTGACTGTTACAACATTTACATTCATACATACCATACATATTTTTCTCAGTTATACAATGCTATCATATATTATTGCTATTTATATACAATACTTAAATAAGTACCACTTTCAACACATTTACACCAATTGTATATCTATATATTTTGTACTTACTGTCATACACTAAACAAATATTTGATTGTACATATATATCATCAATTATCATTATTAATTCAAATAAATAAACCTTTAATATTTATTACTTATTTTATATCAATTATTATTATCATGCATATAAAAACTTCAAAATAAAAACAACCTATTGAAACAGTCAGATCTATCTATCAGTCTATTTCACCTACTATGTTCTATAGTAGTATTTTTTTCTCTAGTTATATACTCAAGGTTGCGTATTTCAGATTAAATTGAAACTTTATTATTGTAATGATCATGTGTGTGCATATATAATAATGTACTTTGTTCAATGCTTATGATTATGTATAATAAAACAGTGTATATGCACATATGTAATATTTATTAAATAAGGTAAACCTTGCTGTGTGTGTATCAGAAACCTACATATATTCTGAAGATAAATAATGCAACAGATTTAAAAGCATTATAAACTTTGTTTTATTTTAAATTTTATTATAGAGTTAAAGTAGAAATTATATTATTTCAGCATATAAAGATAAATTTTGTTTATACATGTTACACATAGATAAGATGTTTATGACTTTTAAAATCAGTTTTTAGTAATAATAAATAAAACACGTGTGGTTAAAAATAATCTGTTTACTCTGTCTTTACCTAATTAGTAGTAAAAAGCAACATGATTTTAAATTAGAATCATATTAATTAACTGGTGGTCAAGATTGAAGGAACCAATTTTAAAAGGGATGAGAAATCAATAAATCAGCAGGAATCTTTTGTTTTATTAAAAATATATGACAAAAAGATGGGAGCAGTAAAAACCTGGTAAACAAGTTGGGTGGGTGAAAAAAGAGGGAGAAGAAGATATATAAACTCTGTTCAGCCATGTTGAGATACTTCATTAGTTGCCTTGCTTACTTGTGGCAAAATTCTAATTCAACTTATTGCTAAATATTGATTCCATTACTTCTGCTGAAGTTTAGTTTGGATAAGTCTACTAAATTTCATAAAGTAAACCTGTGAGTAGTTTTTGAAAAGTTTACTATCCAGAACCTGAAAGCTGATGTACAAGATGTTGAGAACTAAAAAGAACCAATAGCCCAATTGCTAAAGAAATGTAGATGTGAGCCAAGATCAAATAACCATGCAAGTAGCCTACAATTCATAGCAGTAACTGATTTCTGCAGATCTTAAAAAGTTTAACTAAACCTAAACTTGTAAAACTAGCTAGCTGAATGTAAGTGGCCACTTTATTAAATTATATTTAACTCTCCAAATGTAAGTTATAAAACTAAATGAAATGTAATTTTTATTTTGTTTATCTTTTTAATTTGTAAGTCTTGCCTAATTTAATTTAAGCTATGAGAAAGTGAAGCCAAATTAACAAATTAAATTATATGAATAAATAATTTATTAGTTATTAATTTTTTTCTTTTAAATTAAGTCTATGCTGATATTAGTAAAATTATGTATTTGTTTATGCTATGTTTTCCAGAACAGTTTGCAAAAACTTAAAATAATTAGTGAGAAATGATTAGATGTTCTCATGGTTGTTAAACTGCATTCATTAATGCTTGTACTAAACTCCTTTCTGAAAAGAGTAATTGTAACATTTATTCTATATATATATATATAATTAATAAATAATAAATAGTATATATGTAACATTTATTCTATATATATATATATAATTAAGCCATTACAAATGCTTAAAGATAGATTTGCTTTAAATAAGCTGTTTCAGTAATATTTAGCAGAGAGGATAAAATACAGCAAAGTATTCATATTTAATATTTTAATGTTCCCCAAAATGCTGTAATCCTCCTTAACTTTATATAAATGCCTGTATAGATAGCTTAACAGACTAAATTCCCTGTATTTTTAGTAGCATAATTATATATATTTTATGAACTGGCTCATCATGCTTTCATAAAATGAAACTAATGCTTTGGATCTGAATTGTAGTTATGTAATGATGTAGTCAGTGAGACAAATGTGTCTTGGGAAGCGAATATGTGTCTATACTTTTTGCTGTATTTATTGTATTAAATGGGCTTCATTTCAGGTTACCCATTTCATAAGTTTGGACAGCTCTCTATTTAAAATGGGATTTGGTTTTAAGGGCCACACCATTATCTTTATTCAAGACTGGAGCACAAGAATCCATATGTTTTATTAGCTGTTTTCATCACCTAGATTAAGTGTCTTATTCACAGCAATGAGTGCATTCTTCAAGAACTGATTACTTGGTAATGAATCTTATGATCAAGCACATTTGTGGTGCATAGACTCAGATAATATATTTTCATAAACATCATAGTATCTGAAGTCATATTGCTAGCCACCAGTTCACCCCTCCAAAAGTAAATATTTCAGCTTTGATCTGAACTTGAATCTAGTTTTGTATGTTTATTATCTGTATAGAGAAATGCTTAGCTTATTAAGATGATATTAGTTATAATTCATAAAAGTCATCTCTCCAAACTAATGAGTGCAAATCTACTACTCTATAGCATAGCATAATTAAGGCATAGAATTATGAAACAAATGTGAATAAATATTCAAAATTGTAATAACAAATATTCACTTAAACATTTTGTAACTCCTAATATCATCCTCACCTGTGACTGAGATAGAATTCATGTACTCACCAGAGAGTGAGATAATTTCATGTATTGCATTTAACCTAATATCATTCTCACTTGTGAATAAGACAATTTCACATATTGTATTTAACATAACTTCATCCTCACCTGCAAGTGAGACCATTTCACATATTGTATTTAACATAAACTCATCCTCACCTATGAGTAAGATAATTTAATGTATTACATTTCACATTCTTTTATTTCATGTTATTTTTTTAATTTGGCTTACATTAAATTTTATTTGAATATAATTATGCTGAGTGTCTCATTTTTTGCTCATAAATCAATTATTAATTATTATTGAAAAATCACAACCAGATTTATTGATATCTATTTGTGGGTCAGATCTCTATATTGCTATACTTTATGAATGTGTTACTTAATATAATCAAATGTTAGTCTCATGTTCCACCATTGTTCTACTGCTGGAACGTGAATTAAAGAGATACGAGTGTAGCCTCATATATGTCATCTGTAAGGTGGTAAATCTCTGAACATTGGCAAAATAACTGGGGTGAGATTGGATTTGAGTTGTCAACAATCTCACTTTGATCAACCTTGGGATAATTTACTAAAACTCTGGATTTTGTTGTGCAAATGTACAGATATGACCATTACTCTATTAAACTTTTAGTCATATTATAGTATAAATATATCAATATATTAAAAAAATATAAAAAAGTATTTTTTATTGGCCCTCTAATGTAAATTAAAAATATAAAGTTAATATTATTAAGTACTAGCGTCCAAAAAGCTATAAATTATTGCTCAAATAAAAATGATTTTAATAAAAGAATAAAGTTAATTATTTATTGGAAAGTCTTTTAAGTAATGTTTATACAATTAGCTTTAAAAATAATATATCATAATCGAACATCAATTGATTTGCAAAAATAATTTTAAAAAATGTTTTAATATTGTAAGTAATAATAATAAAATTAATTTCATGGATAATAAAACTTGTAATAATAATAATATATTTAAAAATTTAAATAAAATTATTTCTAAATAAATAAAAAAATGTAATTAAAATTCTAAATAAAAATATAGAAAATAAATGTCAAATATTCCAGGTTAATATTAAAACTAATTTTGTTATTAAAACAAAACTTTCTCTTTATAAATGGCTAGCACAAGATAAAAATAAAAATGTACCAAATTATTTACAATGAATGGAAACAGAGTATGTGCCTGAAGAAGAATATTATTAAAACAATTCAATGTATAAATTGTAAAAGAAGTAAAAATAAAAGAACCTATATTTGTAAATAATATTAAGCCCATATTTAATAGAGACATTGGATAAAAACTCTTGATTTAATTGGGATTGCAAAAATAATATCAAATAGTAAATTAAGAGATAAAAATAACATATATAAAAAGTCAAAAAAGGAATTTAAATTTAAATTGATAATAAAAAAGACTGGTATTGGGAATTTTTAATAATAATCACATAATAAAATTGTTTATAATATATTTTTAATAAGTTTAATGCTAATAATTTTACATTTAAATTTTATGTAATAATATTTAGATTAATATTAAAGCAATAATAAATAAATGATATAAGATTATACATTTTGTACAATGATTAAAAGTTATTGTTGTTTATTTGCATGATAATAGTAATTGATATAAAATAATAGATATTAAAAAATTACTTATCTGACCTATTAATAATAATTAATGACATAAATGTCGAAAACGTTTGGAATTGTTTAGTCTATGTATATATCTTTAAGATATATATGAGTATGTATATGGTATTGATATATTGATGTTCTTTATTTTTGTCTTGTATATAAATGAAGATAAAGATTCAAGTACATTATAAATGAGAAATATATCTATATATTTAGCATATATGCATGTGTATATGTATAGATATATGTTTTAAGATATATGTAAAAGTGAGCTATTTACAAGTTGATATATTGTATGTTTATATGAATAAATATTTATGTACTCATATATGTTTAGTAGCTCTGAGATAGATTGCTGGACAATCAAGACTATTAGATGGATTAATTTTAATTTTCATTATTAAAATAAGCATTGAAAACTTAAAATGAAAAGTGGATTTTTGACTTTTTATAATTTTCTTAATGCATAAAACATTATTAGTTGATAATACATTTTATAAAGTAATGATTTTTAGATTATTTAAAGATCTATAACTGCAGATGAATTTAATGTAAAGACAAAATGTACAATTTGAACAACAAATTGTCTAATATTATTCAGGTTCTTGTCAAAATTTATAAAATTAGAAGATGAGTTATTTGTCTTAAACCATTAACATTTTTTACTAAAAGTCATATGTATTTAAACAAGGTCTGTACAGAATTTATTGAAAATGAAACATAAAACATTATGAAAATGTATGATATATTAAAGTATTATGATTAGTTACTCATGTTAGTGAAAAATACCACATACAAATAATTTAGGACGATTTATCATGTTTTTATTTTTGTAATAAAGTACAAAATTTTTGTATTGATGTGCAAATTGTTATTGATCAAACCAGATAACATTTAAAAACTATTAAGACAAAATTTTAAACTAATTTTGTTTAAGTTATTAAAACATATAATGTGCTCTAGATGAAATAGATTTGGTGGCTGTGGTAAAAATACACAGATTTGTATTTTCAGATGAAACAAATATTTTATAATTTTTTAAAAAATGAAATAAAATTTAAACGGATATAGAAACATCCAAATAGAGGTATAATAGAATTATATCATATTTTGATTAATATTAAATATTTAATACAGGAATATAGTTTTTTAATAGATTCAACATGGAAAGTGCTTTTCAATTAATGAAATGTAAATATCCATAATGCAAAATTAGAAAATATTATAAGGAAAAGCAATATTAATATTTGTTATGTTGAATATTCACAAACATATCAGTGAAATTGAATCAACAATTAAAAGTAACTTTAAAATATCAACATATCTTGATGTTTAAAGTTTTAAAAACTCAATAAAAACAAAAATAATATAATACCTATATTGGACAAATAAGAACACAAAACAACCTGTAATATTTGTACTAAAAATAAGAGAATGTACAATGAATGGAAAAATATAAATGGGTTTTAAAAAATGATCATTGAAAAGGAGTTGAATGAGTACGATTTTTACAATTTGTTTGAAAAAAAGTTAATAAACTCAAATTAGCAGGGATTGATAAAAATTAAAATAAATATCTCAACATATAAAACAATATCTTAATATAGCAAGAAAATTTATCAGTGCAATAAAAAAGGAAAAAATTTCTAAAAAAACAAAGGCCTTATAAGGTTTGTTAATTTTTTTATAAACAATAATAATTAAAATGAAAGTATGATGCAAATATATAATTGCATATTTATTTTATATATAACTTACACTACTGCCTGCCATTATTAGCAACATGTATTTTCTAGTTGTCCTGTAACTATGGGACTTTGGATGCATTTTTAATATTATCTATTACATTTAGCTGGACAATAACAGCTTGCTTCAATATGGTGATACTCTTAATATTCTATGACAGCTTGCCTCATAATTGATTTAGGTAATAGCTGTTTTCAGTCTTCAACAAAGACTTTCCATACTGTTCTACTTTGTGATTACCTTCATTTGGTATGACTTCTTATAGCCAGATCCATTTTCATAAAAAATCAACTTCATTGAGCAATATTACCCGTTGGTCCATTTATACTAACCATCAATGATGAGTAATCAACCAGCAGTCATGAATCATTGGAATGAAATTATCAGATGAACAAATGAAGGTAATAAATCTGTTGATGAAGTACTGAATTAGATAAATCCCGTAAATGATATCATTCACTAAACAATGACTACATTCTCCAGGCCCAAATTTAGTCAGGATAGGAAATATGTCACTTTACCTTCAACAAATGAACCAATCAAGATTTTACTTATCATGATTGGATAGAGTATTCAATCTCATAGGTCAACAGACATACAAAAAAAAAACAAATATTCAATAGTAGATATGAAAAAATAAACCTGACTGTTTTCACCATAAAAAAGATCTGATTATATGTAGGCTGGTCAATGGCAACTAATGGAGGCAACATCTGTTAATACTTTTTAAAAGATATTGTACTGATTTTCTACTATGCAGTTAACACAATGAGGCCACAATCATGACTGGAAGTTTTGATAGTGTAAATCAGACGTGATGCAAGATGTCATAGCACAGGAGCAAATATTGTTATACTTATATGACAGCCTGTCATTACACCATGGAAAATAATAGATAAATTTATAAAGTCACTTAAACTCCCTTTTATAGTTGCACAGTTCACTAATAGTATATGACAGAGGGATAACATTTTATATAGTAAAATGTGCAATTGTATAATTGTTTTATTAATAAATATGAAAAGCATACTTTGCACATGTGGGATTGTGTTAAGTAATGAAGAACATAATATTCTACTAATATTAAAGTGAGACATGCAATTAACTGTATGAACAAAAGAAAAACTCATGTCAATGGCTGATTATAATTGTTGTTTTTACAAAAGTAATTTAAAAAAATAAAATAAAATCGTTCAATTAATAGTGTACCACTGTTGTAGAGTATATATGATATCCAAAATAAATATAAAAAGTTGTTTTAAAACTTTTAAAAGTTTAATATTTTTTATTTAAAATGCAAATCATAATGATCACCAAATCAAAAAAAAATGCATAAATGAGTTATTTTATTTATTTATTCTTTTGACTACTTCCAACATCTAATATGGGTATTGAATGTCTTTATAAAAATTTAACTTTTTTTAAAATACCAAATACAGAAAACTGTTAATTATAGCACATCAAACAGGTTACCATATGTACATTTCAGATGGATTATTTTCTCCTCTACTTAAGATGATGCTGGCCTGACCAGTGACTGTACTAGCATGGGAATTGAACCAGAACCTTTACATTTTTTAATATTGAATTTTAAGGTAATGTTCTAACCAACTGAGCCACCTTGCCAAAGCAACAGTCAGTAGAAATTTCATATGCTTATCTATGAAGATTCTTCTGATTTCTTCACTTTTCATCTTAAGAGCAAAAGCAATTAGTGGTATACATAAATTATGTATAGTCATATTAGGTTGATTTTTGAGATTGTTTGCCATTGTCATGTAAGCAGCTTCTTTAAATTTTCTTCTGTGTACCTTTATTCTCTATCCAATATTTTTGAGATTTCCCATTTGAACATATGTTTATTGGTACTTCCATCATCTACTACCTTAGACACATCAGTTTTCTTTCTTCCAGTCATCAATTTGAGTTCCTGGAAGTGCTTTTCAATGAGATGACTAGTCTCACTAATTGATGTTCTTCCACATGGTGAGGCATTATTACAAACTTTCTGGAAACACATCACCAACATATTGCCTTCGTTTAAATTCACTATAGAAATAGAACAAGATCTTAGATGTTCTTGTAACAAGATTCCCTCAGGGCAATGACAAAACTGCAGTTTACTGAAACCTACACTTACAGGCAAATACATAGCCTATACATCCAATAATACCAGAATAACAAAACAGTTATACTATTACTATGGAACAGAGCAATAATGGAGCAAAAGGTTTGTTCAGAAACAGGTGATATGAATAAAGAAAAGATCTTTATTGCACAGATACTTGTGAAAAATGGTTAGCCATCAGGTGTTATTAAAAATCTTAAATAGACAACAAAAAACAATCAAGAGAACAATTATTGATTTTGTAATATATCCATGCACACCAAAAAAAGACAAATTAAGAAAATTCTGCAATCTGTATAATATCAGAATAGTCTTCTAGAGTAATGCCATATTATAAGGAATTCTCTCATCTACAAAGCCTAAACATGAACTGCTGAAAATAAAACAAGGCATCTATGAAAGGCCACGTGAATGTGGAAGAACACATATATTGGTGATACCAGTTGTCCCATTGAAAAGGACTTGCAAGAACACAAACATGGTTACAAGAGAGAAACCAAGTGTCTAAGGTAGCAGACCATGTATGTACCAATGAAAAATACAAAAATATTGGATCAATAAAAAGATATAAAGAGAAAAACTTTAAAAAGCTGCTCATATGACAATGGCAAACAAGCCCATAAGGCAATCGAGTGTGAGTATACATAATGTATGGAAATCACCAATCAACTTTGCTCTTGAAAAATTGGAGAAACTGGGAAAAACATTATAGTTAAGTGTATGAAATCCTGTCATAGGGTGGCTCAATTGGTTAAAACTGTACCTTAAAATTCAAAACTTAAGGATCTAAAAGTCCAGGTTTGATTTCATGCTAGTACTGCCATTAGTCAGGCCAGCAACACCTGAAGATCAGGGGAAATAATACTTTTGAAACATTGTGCATATTACTATCCTGTTTGATGTGTTATTACTAATAGTTGAATAAATTTTGAATATTTACATAATGTTAAATATTTGTAATGACATTCATTACACATATTATATGATGGCAATAGTCCAAATAATAAATTTAACTCAAACGACATCATTACAAACCTCCAGAAAAACAACAAGTTTTTGTATACATTTTAAAGTTGTCTTAAAAATAAAATATGTTGCAAAAGCATTCAGTTGTATAAAATAATAAAGCATTTGCAAGATAAACACCAACAATGGAAAACCTTTTATTTATTATGTTTATAAATGTCAAGACATATAAGAGGGTTTTTATTTAAAATTTTTTTTAATTTTACAGGTAGTGTTGCAGAGGGTATTTTTAGGTTCTTGAATAATATTCAAAACAAATTATTGATTTTGGTCATTAAATGGTTTCTTTTTTTCAGGTTTTCGATAAACTTAATAATTTTAAAATGGAAAGTAATTTGGCACTTCATAGTTTACATATTGAGAATATGTATTAGCCTGTTAATAGATTAAGCAGTATGGATGTTCTGTGATGGCTAATCATTTATCTTTGACAAAAATAAAATTAAGTTATCATCCATTTGCTTTTTATTACAGGATTCTATGTATTTTAATTATAATGGTTAGTTTTATGAGATCAAGGAAGGTGGATAATAGTTGTATTATTTCTTCTTTAGTTTGTTCAATTAATATTACTTATTTGGAAGAGGGAATTATATTATAAAGAATTGTTTCAAAGTTGTTTGGTAGATATGTGGATATTTGTTTGTTTGTAGTTAAAAATGAAAAATTGAAGGAGTTGGTAAATGTGCATAATTGTTTTGATCCTTCTATAAAATATATGGTAAATGGAGGGAAGTTGAATATTGTTAAATTAAATTTTTTAGATCTATTGAAGATTAGAAATGTAAAGACTAATTGTTTAATATGTAGTCATTATGTTAAAAGTAAAGAATTATGGTCTACTATTAAACGTTATAGCTATCAATCTGTATTTCATAAAGTAGTTGCCTTAAGAAATTATTGCTATAGAAATAAGAAATTAAATAATTGTAGTGGAGTAGCTTTGTTTCAAAAGGGTCAGTTTTATAAGGATTATTTGAATGTTGGTTACTCTAAACAATTTGTTAAAAGTATTTTATTTAATAGTAATATTTGTAATGATATAAAGGATAAAGAAATAAATAATTTTATTTCATTGCCATTTAAATTTTCTTCTTACAAAATTGGATATAAAAATTGTAATTTGTTTCGAAATAAAAAAAATTCTTGGAAAGTAAGTATTACTTTGAATAATTATTAAACAATACAAAGATTTTTGATAGGAAGTGATTCCTGGTGTAGTGTATATTATCTTTTGTTTTTGTAAGAAGGTTTATATGTCAGAGTAGTTTGAGGTTAAATGAAAGAATAAAGTTACATAAAAATAGGGTTGAAATAATTATCATAGTTCTGCTTTGTATGTCAATAAAAATAATACAAGCCACAATATTAATTTTGTTGAAGCTAAAGTTGTCTTTTTTGTAGGAAATTAAATAAAAAGAATTAAAGTATTTTGTTATTAAACATTTATGATTCTGAAAAAATAACTTATTTTAAAGTTCTATTAATATTAATGATGGATGGGCAGTAAATCAACTTGTGTAAATGTTTAATATAAATAAGTCTTCTTTTGTAGTTCTTTACACTGAAAAGTGTGGTTGTAGCAGCAAACCATTGTTTGTTTTGGATTTTGTTTTCTCAACTAGTCTGGTTGAATTTCTTTTTGTATTTATTGAATGACTTTAGCAAAATTTAACTTTATTTAAATATTCCAAATATATTCAACTGTTAGTAAATATTACATCAGACAGTTTACTATATGTGCAATATTTTTAAGGTATTATTCTCCCTTTTTCTGTGTTGCTGAATGACCAGTGACAACTAGCATGGGTTTCAACCTGGACCCTGATCTTGAGTATCTTTTAGTAAGCTCTAATCAACTTGCTGCTGCCAAAGGCAACTTAATAAATTCTCATATATTTATCTATATTTTTCCTGATTTTTCCTTTTTCTAAGAAAAGTTGTAGTTGTTTTTACTTTTGTATAGTACCCTAGTACTTATGTTTTTGCCTTGCTGTATCTTTAATTTGTTCTTTTCTTCTCATCTTTTTTGGTTTTCCCATTGACTATGTTCATTGGCCATACATGGTGCTATTAGTGTCTATTTTCTCTCTTATATAGTTTGTGTTCTTGCAACCTTTTCATGGTGGCTTTCCATATATGTCTCCATATTTATTGGTATTTTATAGTGCATTTTTCTTTCCAGCACCAATTTAGTTATGTAGTGTTAATCCTAATAAGCGGTATGCTCTGAAATTGTGCTGATGTTATACTGATTGTATTTTCTTAATTTATCTGCTCTTATGATGTATGGTCCTTATAACTAATAATTTTATTTCTTTTGTGTTTATTTATTTTTTAATATTAGCTATGCATCTTTTCTTAGTTTCTTCTATATAGTTTTTTTTTTCCTTCTGGTTCTGAACATTTGTCCTCATAGTGTGTATAACTCAATGTTTTCTGTTTTTGTGAGATTGGATTTATAGACTAAATATTTTCCTGTATGTGGAGTTCTTTGGTAAACTGTAGTTTTGATTTTGCCATGAGGAAGTCTTTTTAGAAGTACATCTAAGAATCCCAATTTTTGATCTTGTTCTGTTTCTATTGTGAATTTAATTAAAGGGGATATGTTGTTGATATGTTTCCAGTACACTTGTAGCAGTGCATCACCATGTAGCCATACAACAAATGTATCATTTACATATCAAAGCCAAACATTATATGGATATTGAGTGTATTTTCTGGCTAAGGTTTCATGTTTGTTCATGTAAATATTGCTAAGCAGGAGAGGCAATCGTGAGCCCACAGTCATTTCTTGATTTTGTTGGAAGAATTCTGTGTAATTTTGAAAGTAGGCTGTTTTTATACAGAATGTTATCAATGTCATTATACTATCAATAGGAAGAGCTATTCTGTTTTGTAAACCATTATCACCATTTAAACTTTTTTTTACAATAGACAATGCTTTTTTACATGCTACATTTGTGAATAAACATTCCACATCAATGCTTACCAGTAAGTCGGTTCTTTCAATTTTCATTTTCTTGATTAACTCTTCAATGTGTCTAAAATCTCTGACAAATAGCTATGCTTTATATGCCAAAGGACATAGAATGTTGAGAAGAAATCTTGTCAAATTTTGGCAATATGAATCTTAGGAACTAAAAATAGGTCCTAATAGATCATGATCTTTATGCATTTTCAGTAGTCCATAAAGATTAAAACTTTTTCTGAAGTATGATGTTATTTTACTTTTTTAATCAGTAAAGTACATGCCATGCTTTCTGAGTAATGCTTGTAATTTTGTTTCCATACTCAGTATTGGATTTTTTGCCACTTTTCTATATTGGTCTGCTGGGAGGAGTTCTTGTATTTATTTTCATAATCAATTATATCCATTACAATTGTTGACTGGTCTTTGTCAGCAGGGAGAATAATTATAGATTTATGTATTTTGAGAGAGTTAATTCATTTCCTCTCACCGTAGGTGTATTTGATATCAATTTTTGCTGCTTGTCAAGTATTCATTTTATTCTCCAGCTTAATTCTGCTGCTTCTTTTAAATGCAATTTTTGTGTGATTTTCTCAGTGGCTGCCATTATATTTAATAAAGGCCTATTAGATGATGTTATGACTGTGTTTATTCTTCTTTCAAGAAAAAAATTTCAATATCTATTAAATGTTTAGAATTGAGATATTTAACAGATAATGTTGGTACATTGCTTGGTATATTATGATTTTTGATATGCCAATGAATGTTAGCAAAGATTCTTCTTTTGGCATTCTTTTATTTTTCCACATAATATAGAATATGATTTTTTTACTGCTTGAGAAATTCTCATGAAATCTTCATCAGTAAGTTTACTTTTTAGAAAACATTCTATATTATTAATGGAATGCATTGTTTGATACTTAGAAAACATTTGAGCATTTATTCTTTCTCTTAACAGAGCTTCATTGTGAATGTGGAAGAACATATATTGGTGAAACCAGTCATCCCATTTAAAAATGCTCACAAGAATACAAACTGATAATCACAAGAGAGAAAACAGATGTGTCTAAGATAGCAGACAGTGTATGTGCCAATGAATGTATGTACAATTGGAAAAACTCAAAAATATTGGATAGAAAAGAAAAGATAAAAAGAACATTTTTTAAAGAATCTGCTCACATAGTAATGGCAAAAATCCTACACACCAACCTTGTTTAACTATACATAATGTATGGAAATCACTAATGAACTTTGCTCTTAATAAATAGAGAAATCAGGAAGAACTTCATAGAAAAGTATATGAGATTTATACTAATTGTTGCCCTTGGCAGGATGGTTGACTTGGTTAGAGTGTTACCTTAAAATTCAATACTCAAGAATCTAGAAGTCCAGATTCAAATATCATACTAGTACTATCTCTGGTCAGGCCAGCAAGACCTGAAGCAGAGAAAAGATAATACTTCTCAAAATGTTGTGCATATACTAGCCTGTTTTATGTGCTATTACTAACAGTTGAATGTATTTGGACTATTTAAATAAAGTTAAATTTTTTTAAAGACATTGAATACCCATATTAGATTATGGAAATTGTCCAATATAAAAATACAAGTAAAACACCATTACCACAAACCTTCTGAATGATACTAGTCTGGTTGAGTTTTGAATTTGGCGTAATGTTGATTATTTATTGACTAGTTCAGTTTTATGTTTTTAATGTTTATTATGGTTGATACAGGTATTTTGACTATTTTTAGACAACAATAAACAAAGTGTTCTTTTCAGCCATAAATGTTTGGTTACCATTTTTGACCACTTTACAAATTATCAGTTATGAAAAAAAATGTGTTCACATCAATTTTAATATATTTGCTATGACAATATGAAAGTCGAGCTGGGTTGTTATTCTATTTTTTGAAAATGTAGCTTTTATAAAGTTGTTTTTTTTATTTAGGACTGAAACTAATTATTTAATTATATATATCCAAGTGTTTGTTTTAGTGCTTGTCTTATAGTTAAAGACGCTGTTCGATGGCACCATTTTTATGCAAAAACTATAAAATATGAACATTCTTGGGCCGTTGATTTTAATAATTTTGATGTGTTGATTTGTAATATGAAAATAAAACAAAACAAAATCGTCTTTTTTAAATATTATTTTTTATTAACGTATACAAATTAAGTGATAATAATACATGTAAAATAAAATAAACAAATTACCATTTGATTCGTGTTTTTTATTTTGCTTTATTAGAAAAATCAATTTTCTATCGGAGATTTTTTTACTGGGGTTACGACTTTACTGCTATTTTTACTTTATATAAAATGACAACAAAAAGTAAAAGTTGTTACAGTTAGGTTTAGGGTTAGTTTTAGGGTTAGGTTTAGGGTTAGTTTTAGGGTTAGGTTTAGGGTTAAATTTAGGATGAGTTTTAGGGTTAGGTTTAGTGTTCTGTTGTTTCTAATGCTAAAATAAAAAAATCAATATCGTATTTTTGTAAAAAAAATTTTTTGTAACATCTATAAAATAAATGATAACAATAAACGTAAACTATATTCAACAAAGTATAACCATAGTCAGAGAAAAGAAAGAAACTAAAACTTTTTTAAACAACAACAAAAATGTCTTGTTTACTTATTAATCATGTTTATAATATATGCTTTTTATGAAATTTATAAAAAAAACAGTGCAAAATTGTACTTTTCTTACTGGATATTTTTGTGTTACCACACTTTTTTACTTCAAAAGTATACACACAGTAGAATCTTGTTTGTCTCATGGTATGTTACAAACAGTACGTTAGTTGAAGTGTTATCTAATTCCAACTCACTTTACACATATATCTTGTCAACATTTTCCCAATTAAAACTTCAATACAGTATGGTGTAAAAGGTCTGATAATTATTACTTTATAAAATCTGAACATTTCAATAATTTAAAATAATAAAAAATGCAATGTAAACAACATTTCCATCCAATTAAAAAACACACTCTCTCAACAAGCCGTAACTATTTTATAAACTGTCCAAATTCGGAAAATGTATTTGCTGCAATGTGACATACATGCTGTACTGCGACACGACATAGCGGCCTGCAATGTGTAGCACAACAAAAAAGTTGTATTATAGAAAATGCAGATTCGAACATGTCGGCCGCAGAAATGGCATTTTTATGTGTTTTAGCACCAAAACAGTGACATAGAGCAGCGTCTTTAGCTATTAGACGAGTACCTTTATTTTTATTTCAGGATTTTGTGACAAAACCTTATAATTCTATAAAATTATGGCATAAAACAATCACCAAATAAGAGGAACAATGATTAAATATTTATCTGATTTTGATTTCAATGCATGACTAAGAAAATCTTAATGTTTTCTGATAATTTTTATATTTATAAATTTATGGATGAAATCATAATGATACATTAATAATCACTAGTGATTTCAATGTTAAATAAACATGTAATATTTTGAACATGTTGAGCTCAACAAAAAACAAGTTTTATGAAATAGGTACGGCCATTTAAACAACTCTTCATTAAATAAATAATTTGAATTACAATGTGTAAAGCAATTTAGTTTGCACAAGCATTTGTATTTAAAGCAGATTTATAGCATTAATATGTATTTCAACTCACAATGCAATCGGGGATTGAACTCAACTCAATTTTGAAATTGTGTTTTTGTTCAAAGTTTATATATATATATATATATATAGTGCTTATTTAAAGCTATTGATAAAGCTCCATCTAGTGATTATAAAATGCAAGCTTAAAAGCAAGTTATGAAATTTATAACTTGTTTTAATGATTATAAGTATACCTTTGAAGGTTTTTGCAAGGCTAAATATTGCAGAGGCTAATACTATATGGTGAAAGTGAGCTAAATTCAGACCCCTATCGCTATCTAGTTAATAAGCTGGATTTGAGGCCATTTATGTGTCTGATAAATTCATGCTTTCAAATTGATAGAAACATGTTTGATAAGTTCTGACTTTTGAGTTGATATTTTAGATCTAGTTTCTAGTCTCCCAGCCCTCCACAAACATGAGCCATTAAGCTCAAAACCAGCTGGTCTGGAAGTAAGGACAATGATAAAGATTTTGAATTCTATCTTTTTTTGGCACTTATGTAAACAAAGCTTGTTTAGAGCTATTGGTAAAGCGCCATCTAGTAATCATAAAATGCAAGCTTAAAAGCAAGTTATGAAATTTATAACTTGTTTTAATAATATATGTATAATTTTTACTTGAAAAGTTACATGTCATAACTTCTCAAAATAAAGCTAATTGAAAGTGTAAAGTATCATGTTGTAACAAGACTGATAAAATTATCAGAAAAATTTTTTGATAAGCATTCAATAAATAAATCTAAATGTCAGTAGTTAGCAAGAGTTATGATAAATAAAAATAATAATTAAGCAAACAAATATCTAGGTGATATTGAGCCAATAAAAATAAAATAAACATAGGATAAAAATAAAGGTTACCGAGTGAAAAAAGAGTAAACATTGCAATCCTAAATAATTAAAAACAAAACAAAAACAATAATTGTTTGAATCTTCTGTAAAAGTAATTTATTACATAATTTTATTACAATATTTTTATATAGCTATAATAATGCATGGTTATAAATGGCAATGCAAAAATGAAGGCTTCCAACATAATGCTGATAATCATATCTATCTAAAGAAAATAAAAACATGTGCAGCAAATATGTAAAGAAATTAAAAAAACAGAAAGGCTAAATAAAAAAAGTTAAAATCTTGGAAAACAATATAAAGATTGTAAAAAAACAAAAAACTTAAAAATAATATTGTGAATTAGGTCAAAGGAAATAAAAAGCAGAATAATTAAATAAAGAAATAATAAATATGATAATGGTTACCTGATAGTGCTAAGAAATTAAAACAGATCTTGAAATTCAACTAAATACATGTACACAGGATTGAATGATGAAACAATTGCAGTTATTAGTAATTAAAATGAAAACATCATAGGCAAAGATTAATAAAAGTCAAAGAAGAAATTAACTGCATTATTTAAGCAATTGAAACGATTGAATTTATAAATAAAAGCCAACTTACAATATAAACAACATACAAAAAAAAGGAATGAAACTTAAATTTGATATAAAACAGGAAATTCAATCCAAGTCTGGTATGATAAAAAAAGTAATTATTATAAATTTGTATGAACCATACCTAAAGGTGAATGTCAAAAAGCATATTTAGTGATGATTATGACATTGATATTATAAATAATTAGTGTTCACCCAAAAGACTCGGGTGATCATGTCTGTGTCATGACTGATTATGTGGGTGAAAGCATTCGTGATATAAATGAAAAAATGTAAAGATTTGACTAACTTACAATATCAATTGTTCTTCTCATGTTTTAAATAAATGAGTGGTAATGAATGTCATGTTAAATGTAGTGTATTGCCTGCTATGTTTTACAATAGAATTGATACCATAAATCTAAGATTAAAAATTATGAGAAAAGAAGTAGACACATAGAATTAAGGTAATTATTAATTCTGGGCACATTGTATGAATAACTATTAAATCCAAACACTGAGTCTTTAAAAGTAAAAGCAAGAACTAGAGAACACAACAAAAAATCCACTTCTGAAAATAATTCTGAGAGATCATACAGTAAATAAATAAATTTTCATATCATTCCAAATGAGGCCAATATCTTAATAAAACAATATCATGAAAGAAGAAAAACTTTTATAAATAACTATAGCCTACTAAGTTTATGACCCTGAATGTGGTTAAACTACAGAAGTTTTAGAAAGAATAATTGATTATAAAATTAAAATGATAGAAATAAACATCAAAAGTGACTACTCAATATAATTTTGTTTAAAAAATTTATGATTGAGTTTGTTGCGGTTTGATTGTTTAGCTTTAAATATTGGTAATAAAGGGATAAAAGGTTTTGGAGATAAGATGTTTTATTATATTATAAAAAATGTTCTATCCAAGAACTATACATTCATATATTTTTGTTTAGCAGTCACTTCTAAAAATGAGTAAAGCCTAACTCTTTTTAGTATATAATGTAATAGATACATAAAATATACCTATGATATAAAAAATATTTTAAAAATATGTTAAAAATATTCAAAAATAAAAAATATATATTTTTTCAAAATACAGATTTATAATTCGAAAGAGTGGAGATTTTAAAACAAAGCACAATTAAGTCGTTAATAAAACTATTATAAATTATGCCAAGGTTAATTTAAATAGAAAAATTGAATAAAAAAAGTATAATGAGAATTTACGATTTTTATTAAATTTTCTATTTGAAAGCCACAAGATAGAAACTACTTTAAAATATTGAATGAGTAGACACTAGATAAAGAATGTAGGCCCAAATCTTTTAGCATTAGTTGATTACTCTGGCTTACTCTGAGTTAGGCTACTGTATGGAAAGTTTTGATACTGTGTAAACAGATTATACAAGCATAAACAATAGCGATCATGTGATTTTTATTGGTGTAATAACATTCTTAGCCAATAGGATTATGATGACTGTGGTTATTAAATAACAAAATACCAGAATGCATGGATGCTGAACTAAGTTCAGATTTCTATGCTTATACAATCAAATGAGATTGAATTGAAAATATTATTGTTTTTATTTTGGACCGAAAGCTTTATAGTTAACTATTTGAAAGAAACTGTTTATCATTTTTTAAAATAATAATATAAAATCTAAAATGTCTGTAAACTACAAAATAAAAAGGGTAACTTAAAATTGTAGTCAATAAGCTAATGTATTCATTTAAAAATATTGAATGTAAAATTTTTATATAGTCAATGTTATAATTATTTTGTAAATAATTATCTGATTGACAAGCAATTACATTTTACATCACATGACCACATTTCCTATACTAGCACATTAATTGTTGATAAACAGAGCAAAACTCTCCATACAGTATTGCCACCTGTGCTAAACAGAGTAATCAATGGATGCCAGAAGGCTTGTGCACAAGCCAGAAACTAGTCTGGGGATATTGGATGAGTAGGCATTAGATAGGGATTTTATGCACAAGCCTTCTGGCATCCATTGATTACTCTGTTTAGCACAGGTGGCAATACTGTATGGAGAGTTTTGCTCTGTTTATCAACAATTAATGTGCTAGTATAGGAAATGTGGTCATGTGATGCTTAATGGTTTAACACCAATCCTGCCTAATAGGATAGTGGTGGCTATGGTTGTAAAAGAGCCAAAGACACCAAAATGTATGGGTGCTGAACTGAGTTCAGACCCATATGACTATATAAGCTATTGAGCTTAGATTGAAAATATTTTTTGTGTTTTCAATTTCATTCTCATAGTTTTGTAGTTAAGTAGAGATAAAAGGTGGTTGTTAGAGGGTTGCATTAGATCCTAAGATCTAGATGCAGTGCTCTCCGATCCAAAGCTCCTCACTGACGAAGCCCCCAACCCAAAACCTACTTGGGGGGTTGGGGGTGGGGGGGTATTAGGGGGGTTTTTTCCCCCCCCCCCCTCTCGCCCCCCCTTTTTTCTTTTTTTCCCGCTGGCGGTACTGTTGGGTGGGGGGGTTTTTTTCTCTTATCCATTACCTTTTACTTCGAACCCCTCATCCAACCAAATATTTTAATATAAATAAAAAAAAAAAAAAAAATAAAAAAAAAAAAAAATAAAATTAGTTTTTTGTTCACTGATTAAGGCCACAAGAGCTATTTAAGCTAATAAATTATTATTTAATATTATATTATTGAAGTATTGAAATTATTTAGATTATTCAAATGATTCTGCTTCTGTTACGTTTGCTTTACAGTGTCTTTCATTGGGAATATCTAGTTTGTGCCAATGATGTATAGTAATCTCTTTAATCATATAGACATTACCAAGCACTGCTAAACTCACAAATGGCTTATTCATTTTGTTTTCACCACTCAGGTTTTATACATTCCATAGGTAATATGTGAACAAATTACTTGACCTGCTATTATTGATATAGACCAATCATTCATTGAAAAATGAAGATATACAATATTCTGGAAAGAAGTTACAAGCTGCTAAAGTTATGGGAATTAATACTTGGATACCATTCATAAACTTTACAAACATTCAAGAAGTCAGGGGTGATCACATCAGTAAATCAATAACCAAAACCTATGGCAAAGTAAAGAAAAATCAAAGTCTATATATTAAACTGATATACAAAAAGTAAGATCTATGTTTTCAATATACATTTTCTTAAACTAGAAATATATACACATTTATTTTTAAATTAAAATGGGAATTAACTATGCTAAAATAACTTTGCAATTAGTTCAATTTTATATTAATTTTCTTATTGTAATTTGAGCTATAAATATATATGTTGTTCTAACTCTTAATTTGGTTTAAATTCTCTCTTTCCATATCATATAAAATTTAAATCCAAAATTTGTTAAGTATAGTGTGTAGAATCAAATGCTAAGAGCATTTCAAACTTTTTTTGTTAATAATGCAGTTAATTCTGAGTGTCATCTGGAATTTTATACATAATGTAAGTTAAAAGTATTTACATGTGAAGTATTTTGCCGCTATTAGTTATAGAGTGGTATAACAGACATGAATGTTGGACAGCATTTATATATACATAGTCAATTTTTATCTGACCATTATTATTATTAATATGGAAAATATTGATTATATTTTATTTTCTGCTTGTGTAATCATTTGGTTAAAAATTTATTAGAAAGTAAATAAAATGGGCATTCTATTTTAATTGCACACTAACATGACTCTTCATCTACTGTTATAATTGGCATCAAATGAGATGGCCCAAATGGACATTAATCTAATTGCTGGAGTGTCCATATATACAATTATATTTCATTGTCTTACAAATTAGTTGCACACAAGTCATACATATAAAACATAATTTTATATAGTCCACTTTATAAGCATATAAGCACAAAAATAACTTCACATATGAGAAAAAGTTAAATAATAGAAAAACACATGAAGGTTAATAATCAAATGAAATGTGGGAATAGAGAAGTGAAACAATGAAAAATAATAATTTGTTATAGAATAATAATTGAAAAAAAACTTGTGCATGCAATTTTAAAAAAGGTAAGTAAAATTTTGAAAATATATAGGTAGATTAAGATAAGTAATTCAAATGGGCAGATTAGTAAATGTAGACACTATAAATTAGCAGACAGATAATATTAAGATGGGATTATGGTGTGAAACTCTGATGAACACCCATATTAATTACAAGAATAAATTAAATACATTAGAAAAATGTATAATAGATTATTTAAAAAAGAGATCAACTATCAAATTGTAAATTGATAGCAATATAGAACAAGAAAGTTTTCCTTTTTTCATTTAAGAATAATAAAATTAGAGTATAAATGCTTTTGAAAACAGAAACAGAAATTTGAAGCTCAGATGAAAAATTTAAAAATGTTCTAAGCATGGAAGAGCAAAATAAAATTAAAAAACAAAGACGCCAATAAGCAAAAAATAATGATATCATAATAATGATGATTAAAATGTTCAAATAATCTAAAGATCATAATGAGACAGTCAAAAATCTTCAAAAATAAAATTAAAAAAACAGCTGAAGAGCTTAAAGAGCTGACGAGCTTAATGAAACAAATACAGAATTCGAAAATCATGTTCAAATGATTAAAAATTTAAAGAAACAAATTAAAGTTGGCTATAAAAAAATGAAAACAGACATTAAAAAAATAAGTGGAAGTCTATATCAAGTAGAACTAAAGAGAAAAATGGAGTTCCTACAGATGGATGTAACTTAGAATAAATTAGAAAATAACAAGATAATAAAAATATCTGGACAGAAATTAATAAATTAGCAGATAAAATTGATAAATTAGATTTAAATAACAAAAGGAAAAACCAAAATAGTTAGATAAGTTTGTAAGACAAGCTAAAAAAAGCCACCTACTAAATTATTTGCCTGCATTTTTTGTAAAAAAAAAAAAAAAAAATTATTAGCTAAAAAGATACATGAATAAAAGTGTCTATATAAACTTGAGTTTTGACTTAAAAACTGATGCTAGACATTATTATTTCTTTATACAAATGAAGCTGTGGGGTATTTTATTTTCTTAGGATAGGTTGACACCAGCCCAGGATTCAGTGTGTAATCTATTGGGTACCAGAAGTCGATCTCTGTCACAAAAATTTGTCAAAATTTTGATATAGTTGTCTCTAACATTATTATCTGAGCAACCAAAGATGTGCTTGTACCTGGTGATACAGAGTGCAAATGTAAAGAATATGGAGGTTCTGATGGTGGAAAAACTCCTGCCTTGATAGCATTTTGGATAAAGAGGGAGTATCTGTGGTCAAAGGACACCTGTTGGCAGATGTAGGATCTACATGAGTTTAAATAAGGACAGGAATACAAAAGATGAGTAATAGTTTAATCTGCAGTTGAGCACAGCTAACATAGCATGTTAAGTTTGGTGAATCCTTTTTTTGTGACCAAGAAGTAATTTGTAGGTAGAGAGTCTAGGTTTAATTTTATCAGAAAGTCTATGTATTTGGACTCGATGTACCAGTTATTTGATTTATGTATCAGTGACTTATTTAACCCTAGCAATTGTTGAGAGGCAGTGAGGTTTGGGTATCTTAATTTATACATCTGCCAATATGTTTTCTTTGCATCTAAAATAGATTTTGTTAATGTTATCATGTTAGTGATGTGTTTATATAGCTCTGTGAGCCACTTGCTACAAAATGATGGTGGGGTGTTTGTTGTATTTACTGGAATAAATGGTTTTTGTTTCAGGTATCTGTGATATGTGGATCTTATCATGCCCATCACTTTTTGAAGGAAAAGTATGTATAGGAAATGGAGGCCTAACCTATTCATGTCCTTTATACTTATGACAACTACTTTGCCTTTCCATAGAAACCTGGAGCGTAATGAGTTCATTACAGTTTCAAAAGTTTTAGTAGGCCTAATTACTGTAAGAAAATAGTTCAACCTGGAAAAAATTAACATGTTCAACAGGGATATTTTTCCAGGTAGTGATAGGATGACTCTGGAGAGTGAGGTTACAATTTTGTGAGTTTTTCTAGTATTCAGTTTGTTATTTTTTTAGTCATGGCTAACTTTGACTTTGATATGAAAAACCCCAGAAATTTTTGAAGTTGGGATGTGAAGATAAAAGGTATTACTGATCCTGTGGTGATCTTCTCAACCAATTTTAAAGATACATATATTTTTAAAATATGTAAGAAAAATTTGCACTGAATAGATTGATAGGTTGAAGAAATATATTTATAAAAAATTACAAGTGTCCCTATACAAGAGTTTATTAGTATGGCAATAAGATCTTTGTTGTTATGCACAATGCCTTGTTTCTGAAATTACTTAGAAAACAAAAAGATAAAAAACTGCCTGATAAAAATAAAGTATATTAATCAGATGGGCTGCCAGGTATAGACTTACGGATAATGACCCTTGATTTTGTTAATGAAAAGACAATTAAGATAAAAAAAATTATGAGTGAAAATTTTTTTTAATCATCTCAGTAAGAAAAATTAAACAATAAAGGTTAATAGAAGTTAGAAAAGGTGACAAAAATTATACTAGTAATAAGTGAGCCTTGATAAAGTGTACAAATAAAAACTTAAAAACAAGAAACTGTTAATCCCTGAATTATATCAATAAAAATTAATAAATAACACAGTTCATAAATCTATGTTTTTAACACAGTGGAGCATGACTAAATAAAAAAGTGTTTTAGTTGAAAATTAAAAGAACAAATTAAATGTGTGAAATGTAACCACATAAATATTAGATTTGAATGGAAAAAATAATCCCATTCTTTAAAGAATAACTCAACCAATGGCCAATAACAAAATCATAGATTATGAGATCTGTGTATATATATAAGTAAATAAGAATTTCAGATTTATTTCATGCTTGATTAAGTCTTTTTTTATGGAGACATTTATCTGCATGTGATATAACAAGTCATTAAGTTGGATACAACTCTTCAAACAGTTGCTCTTTGAGAGACTCCCTTCTTTTGAAACATATCTATTAGATAATTATAAAATGTTTTTTTAAATAAAATAAAACATTTAGAATTAATATCAGTCAAAGACTAAAAAATTAAATTAAAGCATATCCCTCCTAAATTGGGAGGGGTGCAATGTAACAATTATGTAAAAACTACATATTACATTAAAAATATTTAAACATATCTTAAAAATATTCAGAAATTAATAATATATATATATTTAAAAAATAAAAAGGGTTATTAAGTAGTTAGTATAATAAGTACAAAGGGGAAGCATTTAATAATAAGGAACCAAATGCTGGCTTGGAATTAGAAAAAAAAAGAAAATAAACCCTAATCAAATTATCTTACATTTGATTTTAACAAAAAAACATAATAAATAAAAATATATTAACTTAAGATTTCAATAGATTTTTTATTTGAAAAAAAATGTTTATCTTTTTTTAACAAAAATGCAATATCACATGACCACCATGTATTCAATAAGCTAACGTATTCTTTAAAAAATAAATGAAATGCAAAGTTATCTAATTAATTATAAAATAATTTTTATCTAGTGAATTTTAAGAAACGAATGTTTTATTGAAAATCAGTAAGCCAGTCAACTGATTGGATAATTAATACTCTGATTAAAAGAAAATTATAATTATTGTTAAAAACTGTAAATGATATGCACAAACCTAGACAATGGTTTGTCAGTGGTATTTAAGCCAATAACTTGTTATTAGTTCAATTATTAAAATTATTGAAGTGATTTGGACTCTTCAAGCTATTCAGCTGGTGTTTAGTTTTCTGTGTGGTCTCTTTCATTATGAATGTCTAGTTTGTTTTAGTGATGTGTAGAAATTTCTCCAGATACCCTAACATCACCATGCCCTGCTAGACTCACAAATGGAATGTAAAGTTGGTTTTGCTTTCCAGTTCCTACATATTAGATAGATTAAGATGTGAAGAAAATCTTGAACCTTTCATTGCTGGGACATGCACCCAATCTTTATCCAATACTACTGTTGACAAATGAAATGTAGATATACACCTCTCTTGGAAAAAAGCTACAACCTGCTATGAAAACTGAGAACCAATTCATGAACACTATTCATGAACTCTCAAAACTTCCAAGAAGATGGTCGTGATCACTCCAAAAATGAATAGCCAAAACCTAGATCACTGTTTGCAAAAATAAAAGTGTAGATGTTAATCTGAAATATGAGGAGTAGGATTTATATTTTTATAAAAATATTAAAACTAAAAATATGCAAACTCATACATGTTAATTTAAATTGCAATTAACTATGTTCCAATAACTGCAATTAGTTCAATTTTATTTTATTGTTATAATTTAAACAGTAACACAGATCTGTGTTGAGAACCACAATTTTCATTACACACAAGTGAGTAAGCTTCAGTTTGCAGATTATTAGATTGTGTGTTTGGGTGACAGATTATATGTGCTTAAATGTGACAGTCCTCCTTGTATTTATTTTACATTGTTTTCATTGTTAGTGATAATTTCTTCATTTATTCCAGCATTAGTAATTAATTTTAATCAATTTTTTGCACCAAGATATATCTCAAAATTATGCCCACTTTTCTTACAATTTTGTAATTTAACCAAATGTATTATGTTCGAGTTCATATAAAAATCTAAAATAAACTAATAAAGTTTTAAAACATCTATGATTCTGGCAGCAATCTGATAATATCTGGCTTAGTGTTTTTAAGACTTTCATTTTATTTTATTTTACCAGTTTATATTAAATAGAACAGAATAAGTTTGGTAGATTCACAAAAAAATATACCAAATATAATACAATTTTTTCAAATTCCAAAAATAACATTTTTTTTTATAAATAGTAGCTTGTAACATCACTTTTAGGTAAAATGCAACTAGGCATGTCAATATTGTATATTTAAAAGAAAACATTGTAATAGATATGAAATCAAGCATTGTCTAATACTGAATTGATTTGATTTTATTTATCAACAGAGATGGATCAAATATAATGTCTGTTTTGGATCACATATATAATTTTCAAAAGTAAATAAAAAAGTATTAAAACTTTTTAAAGATTTAACATTTGTTTTAAAAAAGCAAAACATATGTTAAAGAATTTTAAAAGTATTTTTATATATGCCAAAGCATTAACCTAGAAGGGAACCCGGGACAACTGCTTGGAAGACAGCTATGCTCGCCACTAGGCCACCAATGCTTGACTCAAAAAACAAATTTATGAAAAATAAAGTGTTAATTTCTTTGTTTATATATGTTTTTAATTTGATTTGAAAATAAAATTTATTGCTTGAGAGAATATTAAATGTTTTTTTTCAAGTGTCATAGCATCAGCCAGGACATGAACCCGCAACCTGGGCAACTGCTTGTAAGGCAGTCGCACTGACCTCTCGACCACCAATGGAAGATGAGAATATTAAATGTTAATAAAATACAATAAACAAAAGGTGACTTAAATACCATTAATGAGAAAATATTCTATTGTTATAATGATGTATGCAAGTTTTTTACATTGCTAGAAAACAATAAAAAGTGTTTTGTTAAAAACTCTTTCTTAAACTGTGATGTACAGCTCACATGGTAATAGTTCTGGGAAATGATTTGTTTTAACTATTTGAATTTTATTTAAAATGATTGAAAAAATCTCGTTGAGTACTTATTTTAAGTTTGAAAAATACCAAAATAATTACTTAATTATACCTACAAGTGATGGAATTTATTTGCAGATGCTATAACAAAACTCAATAATTAAACAAAATTAAGAAAGTTAAAGAAGTTAATGAAATAAAAAATCACTAATGAAAACATGCCCATATTCAAATTAAATACTTATGATGAGACGTTGGAATGAGATTTCACATTTCATTTCTCATCATTGTAAATATATATTCTAAGAATCATTTTATTACTATTGCTATCCAAATTTATAAGGATATTGAAGTAATATTGTTGGTGATGTTTACGTTATTGCTTGAGTCTTATTATCCTACTACATTTTTCCATTGTCTTGTTCTTCCCTATAGAATAGTTTCAACATATTACCTTTTGGTTGTTAGCCAATTTCTTTTTAATTTAGATTGAGTACATTAAGAGACTTATAGCACATCTCACCCTTATTAAGATAAAGATTACAGTTCTTAAGATGATAAAAGTCATTTAATTTTATTACTATCTGCTCATGGCTGGAATTATTGTTAATGGACCCTTTTATTGTTTTTTAATTTATTCATTACCCATTAGTGTTTGGACATCCATGTGCTCTTTTATAAAAAGCTGGAATTATTTGATTTATTCTGGGAAGCCATATCCAGATGTTGTACTTGGTGAATGAATCTTTTTTATACAGAAGTAATCTAGTATTTTATATAAAGTTAATCTAGAGACAATTCCAGGTAAAGATTTTTCAATTGCTACTTTAATTGTCATATTTATCTCCTGTCTTGAATGTTTTTAAATGGACATGGTGTTCATATCCTTGGTGATTAGAGTAGCTTCTAATATATTCATAATCCTTGTACATTGTCTGAAACATAAATTGATTTTGATCATATCATTTTATGAATCTCCTTTTTTCCAATCCTATATATGTACTTGAAACATGCATAAAGAAATCTATGTGATGATCTATCAAAAGTTCTTGGTTTTCTTATGCTTGGGTAAACACTTGAGCACAAATTTATTGTTTTTCCCAATACTTTTTGTGCTTTTTCACATATTCTTATTATTCCAATATGGATTAAATCTATAGACATTATCCACATCCATATAACATCATTTTCACTTTTATTTATGGGTTTTCTTTCATTATAAATATCTTCTTTGTATCTAAAATATTCTGTATGTTTATTGCTTAAATCAATGGTAATTAGTAGCTTATTATCTATGTACAATTAAAGGTATAGAATTAAAAAAAGCAAATTAAAAAATCAAGTCCAGCCTAACAAAACAGACAAAGATTTTAAATACATTTCAAGGTACTCTAAATCAACAAGGATAAAACACCATCTCCATTTCAAACATCAGTCAGAATATTAGAAGGCAATAAGAGTAGCAATGGTGATGGTTTATTTGATTTTCTAACAATGAGAATGGCTTACTTTATTTTTACTTTAGATCAGTTTTAAATAAAATATATGTATGAAAAACTAATTACTGTCAAGCATTGGTGGCTGAGTGATCAGCATAGCTGCATTACAAGCAGTTGCTCTGGGTTTGTGGGTTCACTTTTTGGCTGATGCTTTCATACATAAAAATAATTACTTCTGTATAAAAGCACTCATTTATGGAATATGACCATAATGTATGATTTTCCAAAATAACTCAATTAATTTGAGCTTGCTATAAAAAAAGAAAGAATGACAAATCCCTAATAAATCATTAATAAGTTGTGAAAAAAGAAAATGGCACAATAACTAAGATTCTAACAAAGAGCTGATAATAATGCAATTAAATGATTCAAAGCCTTTTAACAACAATAACCTCCATGTTTATTAATAAAGGTGAGGTGTGCTATAAAGATTTCAATTTATTGGATTTAAATTAAAAATAAATTGCCTAAAACATCTATTAAAATGTTTAAACTCATATTATAAAGAAAACAAAAAATAGAGAAATATAGTTGGAAGAAATGACATCAACAATAAAGTGAACACCAGCATCTATGCATGGATTACAATACTTACATGGATATCCCTATAATATTGGACAACACCAATTATAAAATGACCATCAAAATATAGTTAAAATGTCCAGAAATGAAATATTGAATCCCAATTTACTGTCTCATCTTTTTAAGAACAAGGTCTTCTAGCACTGTAAGCACTAGCTATGTCAATATTACAATTTCCCTAAGTTTAAACATAGATATACTTAATAAAAATGATATTTTATTTTCTGTGTTATTTTAATAATAATGGATTGTTCATTCAATTTAAAGGTTTTTCTTACTAAATGATAATAAAAATACTGTAGACAAGTTTTTAAATAATTCTCAAACATTGCATTTTATAATAATCTGTAATACAAATTATAAATAATTATAAAACATAGACAAAAACCTAAATTCAAGTAAATAATCTTTTTGTTCTCTCTCTTCAATAACTTCAACTATATACCAGTTTTGATTTTTCATGTTGATTGAATCTTTTCATTTTAACATTTGAAGTAAAATATGAAAAATAAAGTTTTATATTTAATAATATTTTTAAAAAGAAAAAAATATTTTAACATTGTGTTAAAATTTTACTTTAATTAATCAGAGTTTATTGCTGTCTTTTTTCTTTTTATTTCTCTCCAAAATAAAAAATAGTGTTTATACAATCATTCTATTTAATGTAATAGTTTTGTTTTATTTTGGCAAAAATAATTTTTAATTTAAAAAGTTATTTCAAAAATTTTATGATTCTAATTTCAATTTTTGGCTTGGATTTAATAACTGGATAATTTTGTTTTTCAAATTGGTATGATTGGTTATTATAACATTCTGTCATGTAGAAGACAGACTGTTAAGAGTTGTTCCAAAATGTAAAAAAATGTGGATTAAACGGAAAACCTAAGAGTCTTGTTAGAAACAGTCAGTCTTAACTCAGCTGTTGAAAAAAAACAGAAAAAAGTTTTGACTTCATTGCTGAATATGACAGTAGAAAAAAAACCTTGATCAAGCTGCTGAAAAATATGGTAGGAGAAAATATATTCCTGAATTAGCTACTAATGAAGAAAAGCATATATGTTACATAAGCCATTGTATAGAACAAGTTTTAAACAATCTGTCATCATAATATAAAAATGTTTTGTACAAAGAAAACAATGTGCAGTTAGTTAATAGCTAGACCTCATTTTTAACATGTAACCTACATCACTGGAATAAAATGGAAAGAACAAAAATGTTCCCAATGTAATCTGCAAACTTGTATACAACTATGAGCATGAGTTTTTAACTGATGTGAAAAATTGATTTGAAAGCCATGGATAAATTGTTGCTGTGTTTAACTTGAAAATTCTGCATCTCAATAAAATGACAGATTAATCACATATATGGTATAGAAGCCTTCAAGTAAAAAAGCAACATGGAAACTGGAAAATTAAAATTGCAAAAAAATATTAAACCATGCTTAAATAAATGTTTACATGCACATTGTATTTTCCACTGTAGTTAAAAACAATTTATCATTATAAAAGTAATAATTTTGTAAAAATAAGAATTGATAATTTTTAATAATTTAATTAATATTTTTAGTGAATCATATTTTTTAATATATTCAAATTTTCCCTTCAAAGTAATAAGTTTTGTTTTGGAAAATTTAATCTTATTAAATTTAAAAATATGTTTTTGAAACATTTGAATTTGATAGTCCTCCCAAAATTCACCAAAAATTAATTAGAATAATTTAATGATTATTTCTGAACATGCTGTTTTTCAACTTTTGTTATTCAAAAAAGCTATGAAAGCAAATGTAATTAATTCAATGAATTAAAATAATTTGGATACTTATAATTTTTAGGAAACTATATTGTTTTTAATAAAAAGAATAAAATTAGAAGTCCCATATTATCATGTTTTTATTAGTTGTTAATAACTGTTTAAAAGTATTTTAATATTAATATACTCTTCTGTTCAGATATCTGTTACATGAATTGGCTGTGTATGTGACTTGATTTCAATACAGTTTAGAGTTTAAGAATTTTTAAATTATTTCAGTAAAGATATTTAATTATAGCATGTTAAACATATAAATTATTTACATTTTTTCATACTAAACTGTTATACTCACTTATTTATCTCTTGCTCACAATAGTTTATAGAGTTCTTGCTTCTTAAGCTAGATTAGCGCAGCATAGTTATTTATGAAGATTAAGAGGTTATGTTATTGTATGAATATCCAGATCCTGGATATTTCAAAGGTTTATCTTTTAATGTACATACACTACATTTAATGTTTATTAAAAATTATGTTTAAACTTGTTCTGTATATTTATTGACTATAAATCCAAACAATTGATGATGATCAATATATTTCTGATCTTAGCATTGATTTGTTTATAGTTTTATGGATTAGCATGTGAGTATGTGCATCCACATAATTGTGTTCTGCTTTTTCCCTTTGTTTTACAGTGGCTAGATAATTAGTATGTCTATAATGGACTCTTTAAATTCAATCTCAAGGATAACTGTTGATTTTATGATATTGATTTATTTTATGATTTTCATTCTTTGTTAATTATTCATTATGAAGAATGATTTTATCAAATTAATTTAATGCTCAGTGAACTTATAGAACTTTTATATTTTGTTGATCTCATAAGGATATTCATTTTATATTCTCATTGATTAGTTATGATGTGACAATGATGAAATTTTCCATATTTTCATATTTCTTATATCCTTCTTATGTTGACATGCAACTTGTCCATACCATTACAATAATGGAAAAGAGAGATAATAAACAAATGTAACTGGATTGAGATGAAAACATGTGATCAGATATAAATATCTTTTGTTATAGTCACTCTACATTGAACACAGTAGTGTGATGATCATTGATGACCAAGTCATACCTGTAAAGTAATATTTACAATAAGAATTGGCTGAACAATTTTTATGTTTCCATTACAATACCAATTGTTTAAATGATAAAAATATACCACATTCTTGAGAAAATGCAGCAGTACCTTAAATAGTATTTAAATTATCATCTCCCAAGATATAGACTGAAATATTGTAATATTCTGTAGAAAGTTTATTAAAACTCATAAATCAATGATTAGATTTCATAATAATTCAAAAATTATCTTTGAGAAGTGTTTCAACAGGTAATTCCATATCTTCAAAACATTTAGCTCACTTTTTAAGTAGTTTGTGGATTAAAATAATAAATAAAATTATGTAGATTATCTGCATTTTGCATTAATGTTGTTTTTTAAGAAATAATTATTTCCTTTTTGAGAAAAGTTTGCAAGACCATTGAGATGAAAGTAAATGAGAAGGATTCCATTTCAATGCTAAATAGTCTAAAAAAGTTTGAATCGATTATTTGGAAGATAATAAAGTTGATAAACATAAATAGGAAACAATGAATAACTATAAATACATTGCCAATTTAATAATGGAGATGAGAACACCATGAATTAAATTATTAATAAAATTGAGTTTGGATGGAGGCATTCTTGATAGCATGAGTGCATTTGAAAGTTAAAATTTATAACTGTTTTACTGCTATTTACTGAGACCCGAATCCTTATCAGAAAAACAATTTATGAATTTCAGAGCACTCAGTAAAGTAAGAAGTGAGAGATACTAAAAGTGACAAAGATTTGAAAAGCATACACATGTGTTACATAACAAACCAGAATCACTAATAATACTGAACGAGTTAGAAATTGGAAAAGCTTGAATTTTACATATTTATAAAAGTGTATGTTTGCTAAAGTATAGTGAAGAAGAAAATTTAATTATTGGAGAAATTCGAGCAAATATAGAATGACCTGGATTTTATAGTAAATCACTAATAGTTGAACTATATAATGACATAAGTAAATATTTTTTATTTCAAGAATATCGATTTAAAAATATGTTTTACACTGAATTTTATTAATATTTGTACATTTAATAGTGTTTAGTGATGCAATTAATTATATTTTAAATAGCAATCATTTTATTAAAAATGAAAATATAAAAACTTATAATTAGACCTGTAGTTATCAGTTACTTTTGCATAATAATATTGAATTAATGATTTTCCATATTAGTAATAAAAGATTAATTAATTTTGAAAAATGCATATGTTCAAATAAAATTTTGGTATTGAATAAATTCATTGAGTGTATTTTCACAAATTTATTAAAAGTATTTCACTTAATAAAAAAACGTATAATATTCTTATGAAGATGATAATTATTTGTGGTGCTAAAAATATTTTATTTAATTGCTTTTTCAAATAAACAATTTGAAATTGATTAATATTTTTTTTATTTGTGAGCAGCTATGTGTGTATTTGGAACAATAGCCATGAAATAAATTTATTATTACATAATTCTAAAAAAAATTAGTAGCTAAAAAAATATATTAAATATAGCATGTAAAATTCCAGTAAATCATTTTGTTATATATTGAAACAAAATAAATAAAAGAATGCAATTTAATGCCACTGCTGTTGCATGGAAATAAGACATGTCATTGATAACGCATATATATATCGAAACAGAAACTCTGTTTCACATATGTATTCTAAGATTTATTTTACCTTTTCACCTAAAGAAAAGCAGATGTATATGAAATAAGTTGATATTATTTTTTTTAAAAAAAATAAAGCAAAAAGTTTAAATTTAAAAGAAAATCATTATCTTCTATAATTCAGAAAAAAGATAAACCTTCATTATTGATTTTTATAATTTTAAATTATGATATAAATACTTCTCTAAGTATTTATTTAAAGCTGGCATTTATTAAAATATATTTTTAATTTTTGAAATGATGTTGTTGTACAAAATATAATATTTGCTTGAGGCAAACTAATCAAATTGAAAAACATGGCCTAATCTACATAATTCCTTATCTGTCCCAATAAAATTAAGGATCCAATCATCAAGAAGATGAAAGCACTCAGGCTTAAATGAAAGTGTGTGACAAATCAGATACAGTGGGAGTGCTGCTGAATTCAGCCAGAGAATTGATCAGGGTATAAATAGTGGAGTTTGAAGTTCACAGGCATTTTAAAGGATTTAAAAAAAGTTAAAATTTTTTATCTATGTGTTGCTCAGCTGTTTAGTTGCCAACTGATTTTAGTGCAGAGTTACCTTTGGAATATAATATTCACAGCCACACTGCTAATCCCAGTTAAGAAATCTAGTTTTTACTAAGTGTGAACCTTATAGTATTGGATGTTAAAAAGAAAGTATTAATAAGGAAATCATAAGGTTGTTAGGCTAATCTGTAATAGCTTCCTCTCTCTAACCATCACTATGAATCTCCAAACCTGCCTATGTGAATACCTTGGAAAGTAAATAATATCATTCAGCTTAAATAAATCAACTCCTTTTTGAAATACAATAGTAACTTGAAGTGGATGAACACACCAGGTAAACATGAAGGTAACAATTCTATGAAATATTAAATACTTATATGTGTTTATAATAAAAGAAAGAAAAATGTCTTTCTTAAATTAAATCATAAATGATTATATTTTATGTAAAATACATTTTATTGGTGATAAATCATAAATACTTAAATGTTTTAAATGTCTATAATCAAAATGCATTTTTAATAAGGTAAATAATAAATGATTATGTTTTTATAAGCATATAATATACATTTATATTTGAATAAATTGCAAACACTCATATATAAATTGTGTTTATATCCGGATGAATTATAAATGCTAATATACAAAATATGTTTATATCTGGAAAAATTACAAATGCTGAGATATTATATCTAGCTATAACTAAATAAATTATAAATGCCCATAAATAAAATATGTTTATATCTGAATGCATATAACTGTTTATATATCAAATACATCTATACTTGAATAAATATTAATGGCTTGCATATAATATACCTTTATATCTGAATAAATTATAACTGTTTATATACCAAATGTGTCTATACCTGAATAAATATTAAAGGTTTGCATATAATATACATCTATATCTGAATGAATTATAACTGTTTATATTGCTGATATACAAAATATGTTTATACCTGGAAGAATTAGAAATGCTAAGATTATATATAGCTATAACTAAATAAATTATAAATGCTCAGAAATAAAATATGTCTATATCTGAATGCATATAATTGTTTATATACCAAATACGTCTATACTTGAATAAATTACAAATGCTCATATATAAAATGTGTTTATGTAGGATGAATTATAAATGCTGGTATACAAAATATGTTTATATTTGAAAGAATTAAAAATGCTGAGATATAATATACATTTATGTCTGAAGGAATTATAAATGCTCATAAATAAAATATGTCTATATCTGAATGCATATAACTGTTTATACACCAAATATGTCTATGCTTGAATAAATTGCAAACACTCATATATAAAATGTGTTTATGTCTGGATGAATTATAAATGCTGGTACACAAAATATGTTAATACTTGGAAGGATTAAAAGTGCTTAAGAAAATAATACACATCAATAGGAGAAGGAATTGCATGTGCTTCTCAGTAAAATACAGCTGTACCTGGATCAAAGAATAATATTTAAATCACAAATAAAGGATTAAAGGACACTGGATAAATACATCACCAATGAGGAGTAACTGATCAAAGGAACCTAAGAAAATATTCGCATACCAGAAAATGGGATCCCAATGATGAATTGTGTCAACCATGAACTAGTAAGAAACTTTTGTTGAATTATTATCCAAATATTGATATAACCAAAATAACTGTGGAGAACTGATGATCCAAACATTGTTATGGAAATAAATATTGTTAAATAAATTTATTGTTATGTAAAACCAATCCAGTTGTTTGTGTTGCATCACTTATCATTCATTGCACCTGTTCACAAGAATTTCATACCTCCTAAGCTACCTAGGTAAGTCAGGTTGTAGTGAGATGGAACTTTAGTGGTACTGTTTGGAAAACCAAACACAGAAATTTCTAGGTGTTTCCAGTCTCTATAGTGCTACATCCTCTGATGAGCAGGAAATACTGTTGTAGGTGGGGTGACATCTGTATTGGAGAAAGCCAATCGATGGTTCATTCCTACAATAATCTCATCAGGAAATTGTTACAACCAAGGTAATAAAGGGGTTGTATGGTGGTTCTGTTACAATATATATATATATATATATATATATATATATATATATATTGTAACATGATTGAGTGTTCATAAAAAATTGTTGTCTAAAAATTATTAAAAATAAAATTCTTGTAAATAATGTGAGAGTTTTAAACTTGATTAATAAATTAATAAATAAGTTTATAAAAATCTAAAGAGGTTTTTTTTTTATTAAACAAAATGCAGTTTGCTTTCAAAACGTAAAACTAAAAGTTAAAGAGTTTTTTTTTCTATTATTAGTAGTTGAAATAAAAGCTACAATTAATTAATTAGAAGAGGATAGAAATATAACTTAAAGCTTAAAATATAAATCTGTACTTAAATTAAAAATATATCTCTTTTAAGTTAAAAAAAGAAAAAGAAATATTTTTCGTTTAAATGAGTTATTAGAATAAAATATACATGTGCGTAAATGACGAATTAATGTTAAATATAAGAAATGTGGGATTTGTTAATAAAATAAATGGGTGCATGTTGATAAAACAAATATGTGCATGTTAAATATTTAAAAATGATATAGGAGTTGAAATGTAAAAACATAATTTGCAATGGCTATGAATTTAAAAACAAATTTTCCAGGCTACTAAATAAAAACACAGAATTAAAAGCTTATCTAAGGAATGTATTCGAAAACAGTGGAGGAACTTCTACCACAGAGATAGCCAGCAGACATAAAAACCAATTATCAAAATGACAACAGGTCATGCTGATAAATAGTTCAGTTTTCTCATCAGTCAGTTAGTTGAGTATATAGTTCAGATTACCATCAGTTGTGTTCTTCAATCAGTGTTTACCAGGACAATGCAGAGCTAATAATCATTGGAATCATATGACCTTGCTTTAATCCTGAGTCTAATAAGATCAGCAACTTACCTGGTAAAGTGATGCCTTCTTAACAACTTGAAAAATCACCAGGAATATTTAGCTGTCTCCAAGAATAGTGCCACTGAATATCAAGCATTAAACCTTCTCAAGAAAATGTCAAATCCAGTCAGCTGGAAATAGTCTCATTTGAAGCATCAACAAGGAAGAAAACAAAGTTGTATTAAAATAAAGTTCACAGCAAACAGCAAGAAAAAGTCCATGTTTTAAAATCCTAGATAATAACATTTTCTAATTTCCATTTCTAAGTAGCCATTGCATTAGTTTGAAGCCTCCCAGAGTCAAATAATAATGAACTCTATAACACGCATAAATGAACTATTGATGTGAGTGTTTTGAAATGTTGTGTATGAATACTTTTCTTATATTATACTGATTTTCTATGTATTTAAATGCCACATACTGTTTAATGCTTGTTGTCTTATCGCTATTATATGAATTCAGAGTGTGTGTATAGTCATTATATATAATTATGATGGTAAAATTTAATTGAGACTTATAAAAGTATTTTAAATTTACAATAATAAATATCTAGTTAAATAAATTATCTTTAAATGTAAAGCTTAATTTTGTCGATCAATTCTTTTTACCACTAATTGAGACAATAATTTGTTATTCTAGTAAAAGTACCAGATTAGTCATAGGCTATATCTTATGCATTGAATTAGGTGCCATTGTTTAAAGTGCATTATTTATCCTCTGGGTAAATAACTGGAGCCCGTGTTTCTACGAAACAAAAAAGAGCTTTGAATAATAGGTGTTGAATTCAACAATCAAGAAGAAATCTGTTTCCTTCAAATGTGGTCAGTTAGATATATTTCACATATATATGTGCTGGCTTGGATTCAGGTACTGTTTGAGTACTGTCTTCTCTGCCTAAGGGGCCATGGTGGAGCAATACATAAATTGAAAGGGATTAATAACAAATATTGTATTATATTTTGTATAAAGGTCTTGCTTTCATAAGATTATTTAAAGAAGAAAATGATATAGATATATATATATATATTGTTGTTTCCTCCATCAGGGATCTAATAAACCCACCATCTGGTTCAATATATATATATATATATATTATAATCTAAGAAACCCACCATCTGGTTCAATATATATATATATATATATATAATCTAACTGGCAAACATTTACAATTGGATAATGATGATGAGCACCATGCAAGTCCGATATATTTATAACACTATGTATGGCATTTATTTACCCAGTTACAATGACTTTATGGTCTAGGGTCAATATGCATATAGCATGATATATGTATTTAAAGTTTTATATGACTTTTATTATAATGGTAACATAATGAATAGTTGCAACAAACACTATGCAACATCTATGACTAATAGATGTTAATTGACTTCAAAGTAAAGACATAAATAAAACTTAGAGATCAAGGACACCATTGCAATTTATAATAATAAAAATTTTATGATACAAATATACAATATAAATGATAATTAAGACACTATGTAAATAACGATAAAAATAGTAAATTAATGATAATACACTACTTTAATCATAATAATAAATTTTACAACTATAAAATAATTTTATTTTTGTTAAACTGCAAAATTATGTACTCCTGTAAAACAATATTATTCCAAACCCTTGTGCTAGAGTTTATTATACAATAATAATTGCAATAATTACACACATTTATATACTATTTATGATTTGATTTATTTTCATGTTTAATACTATACTCAGAAAGCACTTCAGAAGTACATATTATTAAGTATTAAGAATATGTACTTCTTCCACATGTGATAATAATAAAAAATATGTATTTCTGATCTGCTTGGAGTAAAAAAAAATTTAACATAAAGCAAAAATTAATATCTACAATCACAGTCATTTATTAAATTAATTATATGTTTATCATATTAATAGGGGTAAAATATTTAACTAAAGTCATATGTGCATATCCATGTAATAATGGATTTGAATTAATTACTACACATTATTTTAAATTAATATTTGTTAAATAAAAATATTATTTTTATAATTATATATATATATATGTAAATTTTAAAAAAATATTAAAAAATACAGTACTTAAAAGTTTATAAAAAATGTACGTATAAACGTCACTTAGGAGCACTTTCAACTATCCTTGTACTTTTTCTCACTAATACTTTTAAAAGATCATCTTTCCCATAATTCCATGATGTCAACCTTCCTATAATTCTGGGATAATAATGTTTGCTGCCTGCTTATTGATTAAATCTTGCTTGTATTTATATATTAACATTGGTTCATTAATTATTATTTTTTATTATTTCTTTCAATTTCCAATATTTTTGCATTACTATAATTAAAATCAAAACCATATATATATATATATATATGATTTATTATGGTCATAAAAGACAGAAGCTGATAAATTATCATTATTTTTATAATTTTGTTTTGTATTTTGAACTCTTTTTAATAATAGAAACTGCTCTTTTGTTCTTTTTGCCAATGTGCACCTCGATTCACCTATATGTTCACTGCCATACCTACATGTCCATTTGTAAATGATAAAATTTTTATTTGTCAATAAGGTTTTTATCTTTTAAATTATTTATTAATTTATTTATTGTAGATGGTGCATAAAATGCAATATCACATATACCTTTGTAAATTTTCTTAATGAAACTTGCTTATTGATTCGAAATATATGGTATTGATTTCCTATGTTTTTATCTGAAGAATTAACATTATTATTAATATTAAAAATTTTAATAGTATACTAATGTTAATAATAATGTTAATTCTTTTGATAAAAAATTTTGGATGTCAATACCAAATATTTCAAATCAACAGGCAAGTTTCATTAAGAAAATTTATAAAGGTATATGTGATATTGCATTTTATGCACCACTCACACTAAATAAATTAATAAATAATTCAAAGGATAAAACCTTATTGACAAATAAAAATTGTATCATTTACAAATGGATGTATAGGTGTGGCAGTGTATATATAGGTGAATCGAGGTGCACATTGGAAAAAAGAACAAAAGAGTACTTGCTGTTATTAAATGGTTTTAAAATACAAAACAAAATTATAAAAATAATGATAATTTATTACCTTCCATCTTTTATGTCCATAATAAATCATGTATATATGGTTTTGATTTTAATTATAGTAACATAAAAATATTGGAAACTGAAAGAGATAATAATAAAAAATTAAGGAAGCGATTTTAATATAAAAAAACAAGAAAGATTTAATCAATAGGCAGACAGCAAACATTAAGATCACAGAATTGTGGGAAAGTTGACATCATGTAATTATGGGAAAGATGACCTTTTAATAGTATTAGTTGACAAAAATTATAAAGATAGTTGAAAGCTCTCCTAAGTGATGTTTATACATATATTTTTTACAAACTTTTAAATACTGTATTTTCTAATATTTATTTATAAATTTACGTATATTATTTTGAAGAAATACAGACATCAATTTGTAATATATATATATTGTGCCAGTCCATATATAATGTCCTCGCACAAAATGGCTGTTGTTGAGGATTCAGCACAGCTAATCTTTCTAATATTAAAATTATGTATTTTTAATATATCAAATAGATTGTAATGAGATTTATATTGTAAATATTTATATATGTTGCATAAATAACAGAGTTGGTTTATGTTATATTCCTATTCACACATAAAATACAAGTGTATATATTATATGTATTAATAAACTTTTATGCGCACAACAAAGCTATATTGTTGTCTTATATTATTATTTATGAGTTTGTAGTAACATTTGTTTATGTGTTGGAACACGTTTTGTATTTATATTATTAATTGTAATGTTCCAATACACATATATCTATATGCATATTTTTATTATTTCTAAAAATATTTTGTAAAAGAAAGAATTTAAATTTTTTTTATCCATTATAGTTTAGATTCGTTACTAATTAATCTTGATTTATGAAAAAACATTTGTAAATTGTAATTTACTTTTTAAAAAAAAAAAAAAAAAAAAGTGGGGAAAAAAAGAAATTTTTGTATTAAGAGAAAATTTTTTTTTGTTTGTATGTAAAGATAAAATCAAAAGAAATTGTTTTTATCTAGAGAATGAAGGTATAATGGGTGATTTAATTAGCCAAGATGGAAACTATATAATTTCCATAATTAGAAAAATGTATATTTAAAACATAAAAATTAATAGAATATATGTAAAGTATAATTAATAAGTTGTTGGCTGATGCAATAATTCATAAAGATTATTAAGGTTGGACTGATAGGTGGACAATGTGAGCTACATATAAGGTATGGAGAGGCTTGTCCAAGTAATCCAACTATAAATTTTTGCAGAAAGTTCAGTTAAGTGCTTGCTTGTCTAAGTAATCAGACTGTATATTTTTGCGGAGAGTTCATTTAAGTGCTTGCTTTTCCAAGTAATCAGATTGTATATTTTTGTGAAGAGTTTAGTTTAAATGCTTGCTTGTCCAAGTAATAAGACTGTATATTTTTGCAGACAGTTTCAGTTGAGTGCTTGCTTGTCCAAGTAATCGGACTGTATATTTTTGCAGAGAGTTCAGTTAAGTGCTGGCTTGTCCAAGTAATTTCAATATCTGTTCTTTCTGAAATCATTCACAAAATTTTGTTCCTGCTATCACCATTGGCGAGCAAAAGAAAGGGCAAATGATAGATGCTAAATAATACCATTTCAAGCAGAACCCAAAAACAAAGCATCAAGTTTTAAAATTGATGTTGTTTTTAAAAAGAAACAAAAACAAAGCGCAAACACAAAAAAAAGCATAATATGTTTTAAATTTGTTTATGTTATTTAAAAAAAAAGTGAACCAAAAACAAAACTTACTATTGTTAAGATTAATTTTTTAAACAAAAATAGAAAACCAAATGTTGTGTTTTGGTCGGGATTACAGAACCAACCAACAGTAAATAATATAAAATAATACTGAGACAAGTATTATAATTTGATACATTTATTATGTACAAATATATACAAACAATATACAGTATACAAATGCATATTTATTAGTTGAATCTTGGAGTTTAACATAACTTTTGTGTTCTGCCTGCCGCTTCCAGCTATGTAGTTAGCTTGCCTCACGAGTAAGGTCTCTGACTTCTCCATCTATGTAGTTAGCGTGCCTTGAGCCGAGTGTATCTTAGCAGCATCCGGTCTCTTTGAGACTTGCCTAGCTACGTAGATCTAAATAGCGTAGTACTATTAATGGGAGAACGCAAACGTCTGTTTAGGTTAGACACGTTCTTCCCTGATTCTCACAAAAGGCTGAGTATTTATGCCCAGATCCCTGACCTTATTGAAAACCTTTGGATTCAGCAAGCATCGTTGCTCATTGGCCTGTTATAATTGGCTATGCTTTTATCTATACATCAGCCTATTGGCCTGAGGCAAACAATGCTTAACCCGATCTGATAAGGCGGCATCTGAAATAGTCCACTTCTGAGAGAAGGGAGGACTATAACATCCCTCCCCTGGCTAAAATTTAGCCTAGAGAACAGTCCTGCAGGTATGCTGGAGGATGACTAACATGCTTTGGTGCTGGTTTGCTGCCGTCTTTGGGTTGTTGGTCCTCCTTGCTTGTACTGCATGTCTCTGGAGCTTCATCCCTTGTGGCTGCATCAGTATAATCCAGTCTCAGTTGATCTCAATGGTGATGATGTTGACATCCATCTGCTGTTTTGACTGTAAGGTTGTGTTGTCCTTTTTGTTGGATCACAACTGCTCGAATCCATTTTGTGGGTCCTCTATACATTCTGCATAGCACTTTAGTCTGTAAATCTAGTGGTGTTCTGGCAATCCTGGTGTTCCCATTTTTCATATTCATTTTTGTCAGCTTTTTGTTGACTTCTGGTTTTATCTTTTTATTCAGTGATAATTGAATTGGTAGTCCTAGATACTGATCTACATCTTTTTTGACCACTTTAGGGTAATTAGCCTTTGATTTAGCTAATGTTGTGATCTGGTTCACCTTTGACACTGCAAAGCCTAAGTGACTGAACCAGTCACGGCCTAACAAGTTGCTGTGATCACCTGATGCCACTACCAGTGGTAGGTGTCTAGTTTTGTTACGCATGGTTATTTTAACTCTTGTGTGACCCAAGAGTTTTATTTTTTTACCCTGATAATCTGTTATAGTCTTAGTGCTAGGATGCAGATTATATTTATTATTTTTATTAATAATAGCCCAAGTCTTTTTTGAAACAATAGACACTGCTGCCCCTGTGTCCAGTTCCATTCTCACTGGTGCATCATTAATCATAATATACTGTATAAATCCAGACTGATTGTCCTTAATGTGATTTATACTGGCAACTTGTTTATTTTTCTTATAGTTACCTTTGATTTTTGGAATGGTTTTTTCTATTCTCATATTGGCTGTTTGTCTTTTTAAGTTAAGACATGCCGCTCTTATATGACCGACATGCTTGCAAAATGATCACACAGTATGGAGATGTGGACATTTTGTTTGCACGTGGATCGGTTCAACGCATCTATAACAATGCTTTACACTCATTGTTGTTGTTGAGCTAACTGAGTGCTTGTCAGACTCAGCATTTTGTTCAATTTTTTTGAACAGTATATTTTATTTTTTGTAGTGGCTTTGCCTGACACGCTATAGATTCTGCCAGCATGGCTTGAGTTACAGCCTTTTCAAAATCTATATCTGGTGTCATTAATAGCTTTAGTCTTAAATTATGATAGTTCATGCCACAAATGAAACGATCGCATAATGCTTCATTTAAAAACTCATTAAACTTGCACGTGAGTGCTAATGTTCGGATTTGTGAGGCAAATTCTCTAGCTTTTTCTCCCTCCGATTGGATACAAAGATTAAAATGATATCTCTGCATTATTGTTAATGGTTTGGGGGAGAAATATTCTGTGAGAATCACCAACGCTTTCTCAAAATTCAAGTCAGCCAGTGTTTCTGACCCGATTTGAGATTTTAAAATATTATATGTTTGCGACCCGATTATAGTTATCAGCGTCGCTAATTTTATTCCAGATTTTTTGATCTGATTGGCCTGCATATAAAAAATTAGGCGCTCTTTGTAGCTTGACCAGTTCTCAGGGAATCCTAGATCAAAAGCTTCCATCGAGTGATTATACTAGCCATTTTTTATTTTATTTTTCTCTGTTATCACGTGAAAAATATATATATATTTTTCGTATATTTGCGAGTGGTGAGTAAACACTCTATACAATTTTTAGACAGATTTTTTACTCCGCTAGAGCAAGCTTCTGTCTTTTTAGCAAGGCTAATTTTGATTGGTTTATGAAACACCAATCGTATTTATGATCACTTTATGTTTCCTCCCAGAATTAAGTGATTTTGACACTGGCGATTTAGTAAATACTATCTTGTATTTTACTTATTTTTCCAGAAATAAGTGATTTCAAGAATCACTGTTTAAAAAATATGTATAGTATTTTAATAAATACTTGGACCATATTTAAGTGTGATTTAGTAATCACAGCTTTGTAACTTACGAGTGTGTGTGCACTCGCGTATTTACATTTTCCAAGTTTTTTCTTTTTCCAGCCGTGGGGAAAAAAAATCTTTTGTCCAACTGTGCCAAATCTGTTGTGTTTTGGTCTGGATTACAGACCCAACCAACAGTAAACAATATAAAATAATACTGAGACAAGTATTATAATTTAATACATTTATTATGTACAAATATATACAAACAATATACAGTATACAAATGCATATTTATTAGTTGAATCATGGAGTTTAACATAACTCTTGTGTTCTGCCTGCCGCTTCCAGCTATGTAGTTAGCTTGCCTCATGGGTAAGGTCTCTGACTCTTCCAGCTATGTAGTTAGCTTGCCTCGAGCCGAGTGTGATCTTAGCAGCATCCAGTCTCTGTGAGACTTGCCTAGCTGTGTAGATCTAAATAGTGTAGTGCTATTAATGGGAGAACGCAAATGTCTGTTTAGGTGAGACACGTTCTTCCCTGATTCTCACAAAAGGCTGACTATTTATGCTCAGATCTTTGACCTTATTGAAAACCTTCAGATTCAGCAAGCATCGTTGCTCATTGGCCTGTTATAATCATTGGCTATGCTTTTATCTATACATCAGCCTATTGGCCTGAGGCAAACAATGCTTAATCCGATCAGATAAGGCAGCATCTGAAATAGTCCACTTCTGAGAGAAGGGAGGACTATAACACCAAAACTACAAATTCTGTGTTGATTTTTTTTGTTCTAAATTTGTTAAGGTTAATAAAAGAAAATAATTAAAAAGTACAAATTTTGTGTTTTTTTATAGGAAGCAAGAAAGAAAATCCAAAATAAATATGGCCTGGGAACATTCATATTTTATAATTTTTGCATAACAACAATGTCATCACACTGCATGTGTGTCTAATAAACTATTACCTTAAACAGTAATTGTAAATTTTAAAGAAAGTGGATTAACTAAAATATCAAACCCATAAAACTATTACTTTTAATAATCACAGGATTTTATTTGTTAAAGAAAGATCCCATATGCAGTTATCAGAAGTGTACATACAATATTTAAATAAAATTTTATTGCAAAATTTAAAAAAATAATATTTACATTTAATAATAAGTTGCAACCAATTTTCAGATGACTATTTTATCCTATTAACCAAAATGTTTTGTTTTTAGTTGATGATAATGGAATCTAAACAAGAAACCACTCCTCAATTATTAACTACAGTCAAAGAAAATGAGAACCAATGTCAAACAGGTATTTCATCTGGTAAGTTTTTAAAATATAGTGTAATAATACTAATTGTAGAACAATCTTTTTTGTATTTTTTAACAATATTAAAATTTATATAGTCATATGGTTTGATTGACTTTATTGAAATTTATGCAAATATGATTATGCATGCAAAAGAGTGAAATTGTAAAAACAACTTCTTAAATGTTATTACATTAATCCATTTGCTATATTGAACAATATATAATTACTTATAATATGCAATATACTCGCTTTTTATTATGAACATGATGAAAGTCATCCTGATTAAAATTTAAAATGATTGGTTAAGCTTATTGATGTAAAATTATATTGTGAAAATATAGTTTTATTTAATATAAATACAAGCTCAAAATAAAGGACTATTTATTTAATTATTAATGGTATTGAATCATTATAAATTTTATGGAAATTCTTACATTATATATCAGACTATTTTTTTTATTTTTGTGTCAAAGCATTGACCAGTGCTAACCGCTAAGCCAATAATGCTTGGCGATGAATATTGAAATTAATTTTAACTATTTTTCGAATTTCATTTATTGTACATTTATTATTTAATAGTTATAAACTAAGTCATAGTATTTATATATAAATTATTGGCAATTCTTTGAGTAATTTATTTTTAAACTTTGAAACAATGTTTACAAATGTAACAATAATATTTCTGGTTTTCTTTTTTTAAAATTACAAACAGGAAATGTTTAATTTTTTTTCTCAACAAAAACATATTTATTCAAAATGTAATTATAAAATGGAACTGATATATCTATCCTTGTTTTCATAAACCAAATAAAAATTCATATCCAAAATAGTGAAAAGGAATTACATAGATTAATTACATAAAATAATTAAAGTATGTATAAAGTATTTTGTAAAAATTGTTAAAATTATTATTTTGTTACAAAATATTTAATATGAATACAAATGAAAATTGTAAATTAATGAATAAATTTATTTTACAAAATGAAATATAAACTGTTTCCATAATAACAAATGAGAAGAAAGTAATTAATGTTAATAAGAGCATTCAATTGTTTAAAACAAACAATTTTGTTTTCAAGAAAAAAATGGTGTTGAAGTAATAAGGAATGAATGGAATTAAAATGTCATAATTGCTAATGTAATAACTGAAAGTAAAATCATTGAGCTTACTTTATATATAGGATAACATTATAATTTTTGATGAGTTGCTAATTTATATATTTCATGCTTTTTATATAGAAGACTGTAAACTTTTTATAATGACTATAGTACTTTATTGAAATGTATGGTTTATAATTTTTTATTATTATACAAAACATATTATACATCATGCATAAAATCACTTATAAAACCACAGTGAAATGTTTTTTAATATATTCATTTCTCTAATAATCATTATACAAATGAATTCAATATTTTTTTTCTTTTATGTTTTTTTATATAGATATATTGTTGATACAAAGATTTTCATGGTTGGCATATATAAAAGATATATTTTGTGGGTTCATCTATGTTAAAAAAATTAAATATTGATATAAGTCATCTACTGGATGACATTCACTATCAGGAAGTGGTGAAGGAGACAGTGGCGTGTCTACTTCTATAAAGTGCCACAATTCCTATGACGGTGGATGTATAATGGCGAGTGTTGACCGCCATTAAATAAGTCAACACCCCGCTGGGTGCTGGGTCAGCAACGGCATTTCTTCCAAGTCAGCGGAAGATCACTAGAGGTGACAACGATGAGGAGGAAGCGGTAGTTGGATTTTCATTTTATGGGATTTGACTAGTGCACTAAGCCTATTATAGAGGTTATTGCTGGGCAAAGAAGGCAATCGGGAAACCACTTTGTCTTATAATTCCCTTGTTTTATTATGAGTATGTCTACAGAAATCATTACGTTTGGTGTTGAGACCTTAGTTAAGAATAACTTTGGTGTCTTGCCCGGCAGGAGTGGACATGAGGCTACTCAGGTCGTCAACCTGCGAAATCCTCATAAATATAATTCATTGAGAGGGGATACACTGAGAATTGGAACGTGGAATGTTAGATCTTTGAGGAAAAGTGGGAAATTGGAGAATTTGAAAAGAGAGTTGAATTTGAATAATATTGATGTAATGGGATTAAGTGAAGTGAGGTGGGAGGGATGTGGAGAAGTAAGTAGTGGAGATGTAAAGTTGTTTTATTCAGGTGGTGATAGATCAATTAATGGAGTTGGCATTGCTGTGAGGAAGAAAATATGGAATAGTGTGGCAAAGGTTGATGGTATTAATGATAGACTGATGGTGATGAGAATAAATGCAAGTCCTAGGGATTTGGTAATTGTACAAGTTTATATGCCAACTAGTACTCATGATGATAGTGAAATTGATGAAATGTATGAGAAGATAGACGACGCTCTTCCGATCTGAAGGAAAAAATGCATGTATATTGCTATTGGGGGATTGGAATGCTGTTGTGGGGAAAGGTAGGGAAGAGAAAATTGTTGGAAATTATGGTATTGGGAAAAGAAATGAAAGGGGTAGTCGACTTGTACAATTTTGTAAAGAGAATGGGTTTGTCATTTCAAATACTTGCTTTAAAAATCATATTAGAAGATTGTATACATGGAAAGCTCCAGGTAACAAAGAACGTTATCAAATTGATTATATACTGATTCAGAATAGATATAAGAATGCTGTTAAGGGTTCACATGCTTTGCCAGGTGCTGATATAGATTCGGATCATAATTTGGTAATGGCTAAATTAAAGTTAAGTTTAAAAAGAATTAAAAGAGGGAAAAGATACACAAGATGGGACTTGGATAAATTGAGACAAATGGAAAAAGGAAAATTTGGTTTAATATGTGAGGGTGAATTTAAAAGAATTGTTCAGGATGGGAACTATATTAATGGCTCTGATGAGTGTTGGAATAGAATTAAAGAGGGATTCTTGAAAATAGCAAAAAATGAAATAGGTATTATTCGTGCGAGAAAAGCTAAAAGACCTTGGATAACTGAAGGTATGTTGGAAAAGATGGAAGTGCGGAGAAGGTGGAAGAATATAAATACTGAGGAAGGGCAAAAGGAATATAGGAAATTTAATAATGAATTAAGAAGAGAAACAGATTTAGCAAAAGAAAAGTGGTTGGAGCAAGAATGTAAAGAGATAGAAAGGTTTCAACAGATGAAAAGATATGATCTAGCATTTGATAGAATACAAAGTATTTCTTGGGAGAAAAAGACATGGGTAGCAAGTGAGATTGCGGATAAGAATGGAAGAAGGTTAACCGATAGTAATGATATATTAAAAAGATGGGAAGAATATATTCGGTATCTGTTTAGTAGAGGAAATAATTTAATTAGTTATGAACTTGAAAATGAAGAAGATGTTGCAATGGATGATAGAGGTATGGACATACTGCCAGATGAAGTAAGAAAGGCAATCGCACAAATGAAGAATGGTAAGGCTATTGGATTTGATGCAGTACCTATAGAATTTTTGAGAGAAATGGGAGAATTTACTATGAAGGAAATAGTTGGACTTTGCAATTTGATATATAATAGTGGAGTTTGGCCTGAAGATTTTTTAAGAACTATAGTGATTCCAATTGCTAAAAAGAAGAAAGCTGTTAAATGTGAAGAGTATAGGACAATAAGTGTATTGTCTCATGTTTCTAAGGTGTTATTGAGGATTTTAACTCAAAGGATTTATGGGAAGGTTGACTATTATATTGCTGAAGAACAGTTTGGTTTTCGGAAAGGGAAAAGCACGAGAGATGCTATTGGTATTGTTAGGACAATTGCAGAAAGATATATGGAAAGAGATAAAGGAATTGGTATATGTTTTGTAGATTTAGAAAAGGCATTTGATAGAGTAAGCTGGAATAAACTGATGTCTATCTTAAGAGATAAAGGAGTATTCTGGAAAGAAAGACGATTGATATGGAATATGTATAATGGGCAAAGAATAAGAGTTAGATTTGGATGTAATGAGACGGATGAAGTGAATATAGAAAGTGGAGTTAGGCAAGGATGTAGTATGTCACCTGTTTTGTTTAATATTTATTTAGAAGATATGATAAATAATTATTTGGACTGAGGAGGAGCAAATGTTGGAGGGAGAGTAATAAAGTGTATAAGATTTGCAGATGATATGGCTCTTATTGCTGAGGAAGAAAAGGATCTTCAGAATATGTTGAATAAATTGGAAGAAGATCGTAAGAGCTTCCGATCTGAATGAAGATTAATATTGAAAAGACTAAGTGTTTATGGATAGGGAGAGATGCAAAAAGACTGCAAATTGGAATCCATGATGACATGGTGCAGCAGGTGAAGGGATTTAGATATTTGGGTTGTTGGTTGAGTGAGGATGGAAGAAGTGAAGATGAAGTTAAAAGAAGAATAGCATTGGCAAAGGTGACATTTGTAAAAAGAAAGAAGATATTTTGTGGACCTATGGAAAGAGAATTAAGGAAAAGATTAATTAAATGTTATGTGTGGAGTGTATTAATGTATGGTTGTGAGACATGGACATTGAGTAATAGAATTAAAAAACGACTGGAAGCTTTTGAGATGTGGATATGGAGAAAAATGGAAAAAATCAGTTGGGTGAATAAAATAACCAATGAAGAAGTTTTGAAAAGAGTTAATGAGGAAAGAAGATTGATTGAAAGTATCAAAGAGAGAAAGAGAAACTGGATTGGACATATACTAAGAAAAGATTATAGTTTAATGAAAGATGTTTTGGAAGGTATGGTGAGTGGAAATAAAAAGATAGGACGGAAGAGATTGACATTATTGGATGATATACGAGATGGAAGGGGTTATGTGGAATTGAGGAAGTGGGCAAGGAAGAGAATGGAATGGAAGAATGGATGAACTGATGTAGTGACTACTCTCTGGACCTGTCTATTGGACAGACTACTATTGATGACTGGATGATAAAAGGTAGAAAGCTGGTTGTAGAGGCCATACAATCACCGATTTGAAAAAAAAAGTTAAAGTTCCACAAATATTTTTTTAAAAAAATCTTTCCAAATAGGAGGAAGATTGCTTTTTTACTTATTGAGATACATAAAAGCCTAAGTTGTATCAATAAGTGAGGTGATACAAGCAAACTTTCTCGTATTTGGAAAGATTTTATTTAAAAGCATTCTTAAATTAACATTTTTGTTATTGATCAAACTTGAATGTTTTTTTTTTCAAATCAGTGATTGTAGCACCTCTACAACTGTGTTTCTACCTTTTATCACCCAGTAGATGACTTGTGTGATCAAGTCAAAACATTGGTATATCAATATTTAAATTTTTTAACATGGATGAACCCGTAAAATATGTCTTTTATATATATGTAAATTAATAAATAAATATTTGAAAATACAGTACATAAATATTTATAAAAATATATCTATAACCATCACTTAAAAGTACTTTCAACTATATTTGTAGTTTTTGTCAACTAATACTTTTAAAATGTCAGCATTCCCATAATTCTATAATGTCAACTTTCTCTTAATTCCATGATCTTAATACTTGCTGCTTGCCTTGTAATTAAATCTTGCTTGTATTTATATATTAACGTTGCTTTTTTAATTTTTCTTTTATTATTATTTCTTTCAGTTACCAATATTTTTACGTTACTATAATTTAAATCAAAACCATATATACATAATTTATTATGGTCATAAAAGACGGAAGCTGATAAATTATCATTATTTTTATAATTTTGTTATGTATTTGAACGTTTTTTAATAATAACAAATGCTCTTTTGTTCTTTTTTCCAATGTTTATCTCAATTCACCTATATATCCATTGCCACACCTACACATCCATTTGTAAATGATACAATTTTTATTTGTAAATAAAGTTTTATCATTTGAATTATTTATTATTTTATTTAATGTCAGTGGTACATAAAATGCAATGTCACATATTCTTTATAAATTTTCTTAATGAAACTTCACTGTTGTACAAAATATATGGTATTGATATCAACAATTTTTATCAGAGGAATTAACATTATTATTAGTATGATTTTTATATTTAGGGAATTTTTTTAACAGTATAATAAGCATAATCATAATTATATGCAACGTTTAACAATTCATTATAATAAATTTTAATATTTTTGTTTTTATACGATGCATATTGACAAAAGTTATCATTTCTAAATAAGAAGAACTTCAAACCTACCAAAATATGTTACATTGGTACATTTGATTCATATGGAATATATTCTCTTTTTGCTATTGGATTAAGAGTCATATAGTAATCCATTTTATTTTTGTTTCTAGTTATCTTGAGATCTAAAAATTGAACACTCATTGAATTTTCATCTGTTTTAATTTATTTTAAATCCTTTACATTATTAAATAAATTAAAAGCATTCCAGAAATATTTAAGCAGTATATAAAATGGGCTTATTTTAAACATCATAGGATTAGCTACTATTGAGAGAACTGTGTTGTTTACATGTCACTGCTTTGTAATATAAAAATGATGATTGGATAAAATCCCATCACCTTCCTGACCCTTTGTGGGGTTATCTTCCACTGTCATAGTATCCTGCTGCCCTGAAATGAAGAAAAGAGTAAAAAAAGTATTCTGGAGTGCTAAATAGAACCTTGCTGCCACCTAAGAACTTAATGATTTTTCAATTGCTGTGCACATGCCTGGGCATTTGAAATTGGACTCTTGAAATGATGCAAGGTAAAGTATTTTCAAATCACCACCATTGAAACTAAATCTAGCTAGGTAACGAATCTGTCAAGACTTCTAATGAATTATTTAACTTTCTTTTTTGTCCTAATATGTAAATGTAATTTGCTCTTAATTAATTTCTATAAATCTAATTCTCATATGCTCTACTTTCTTTAACTTTGGTGTGGTCATTTTTTATATGTATTTATTCATTTTATATGTCCATTTTAATTATTATTAATATGCCAATCTCAAGCTATCTGAGGAATTGAATTTCTAAAACCTTTTCTTTTTTTTTTAATAGTAATAATAACAAGTCAGATGTCACATGACTTATATATAGCTTGCACTTACAAATATGTAAAATTAAGAGCGTGCTAATAGCTCTAAACAAGCTTTTTTTTATTTATGATAAATGCTACTACAAGAGAAGGCATTCAAATCATTTTTATCTTGGATTGTCCCCATCCCCAGACCGGTTTCGACCTATGGGTCTCTTCAGTGAGGAGTTGGGACATTAGATCTAAAAAACCAACTCAAGCAAAGCATTTATCTAAAAGATAATTGTTAGAAGAAGATCTGAAACTTTTAGACATCTACATGTCTTTAAAGTCAGCTCTCCAACTGAAAAAATCATATGGGCCTGAACTTAATTCAGATACTCCATATATTAGTAGGCTTAGCTCTTTAATTTAGCTAAAGCCACAACAGCAAAATAATAATAGTAATAATAACAAGTCAGATGTCACATGACTTATATATAGCTTGCACTTACAAATATGTAAAATTAAGAGCATGCTAATAGCTCTAAACAAGCTTTTTTTTATTTATTTATTAGCACACTCTTAATTTTACATATTTGTAAGTGCAAGCTATATATAAGTCATGTGACATCTGACTTGTTATTATTACTATTATTATTTTGCTGTTGTGGCTTTAGCTAAATTAAAGAGCTAAACCTACTAATATATGTATATGGAGTATCTGAATTAAGTTCAGGCCCATATGATTTTTTCAGTTAGAGAGCTGACTTTAAAGACATGTAGGTGTCTAAAAGTTTCAGATCTTCTTCTAACAATTATCTTTCAGATAAATGCTTTGCTTGAGTTGGTTTTTTAGATCTAATGTCCCAACTCCTCACTGAAGAGACCCATAGGTCGAAACCGGTCTGGGGATGGGGACAATCCAAGATAAAAATGATTTGAATGCCTTCTCTTGTAGTAGCATTTATCATAAATAAAAAAAAAGCTTGTTTAGAGCTATTAGCACGCTCTTAATTTTACATATTTGTAAGTGCAAGCTATATATAAGTCATGTGACATCTGACTTGTTATTATTACTATTATTATTTTGCTGTTGTGGCTTTAGCTAAATTAAAGAGCTAAGCCTACTAATATATGGAGTATCTGAATTAAGTTCAGGCCCATATGATTTTTTCAGTTGGAGAGCTGACTTTAAAGACATGTAGATGTCTAAAAGTTTCAGATCTTCTTCTAACAATTATCTTTTAGATAAATGCTTTGCTTGAGTTGGTTTTTTAGATCTAATGTCCCAACTCCTCACTGAAGAGACCCATAGGTCGAAACCGGTCTGGGGATGGGGACAATCCAAGATAAAAATGATTTGAATGCCTTCTCTTGTAGTAGCATTTATCATAAATAAAAAAAAAGCTTGTTTAGAGCTATTAGCACGCTCTTAATTTTACATATTTGTAAGTGCAAGCTATATATAAGTCATGTGACATCTGACTTGTTATTATTACTATTATTATTTTGCTGTTGTGGCTTTAGCTAAATTAAAGAGCTAAGCCTACTAATATATGGAGTATCTGAATTAAGTTCAGGCCCATATGATTTTTTCAGTTGGAGAGCTGACTTTAAAGACATGTAGATGTCTAAAAGTTTCAGATCTTCTTCTAACAATTATCTTTTAGATAAATGCTTTGCTTGAGTTGGTTTTTTAGATCTAATGTCCCAACTCTTCACTGAAGAGACCCATAGGTCGAAACTGGTCTGGGGATGGGGACAATCCAAGATAAAAATGATTTGAATGCCTTCTCTTGTAGTAGCATTTATCATAAATAAAAAAAAGCTTGTTTAGAGCTATTAGCACGCTCTTAATTTTACATATTTCTTTTTTTAAGTAAATCTTCGTGAGTGAAGGTTACTAATGTCTTCTTAAAACATAATGCATTATTAATTAATATGCTTGACAGATTGTTTTAGAAGTCAACATTTTGTTCATGCTTTAGAATACAATTTTGCTATTTCTTTAACTCTGGATTCTGCCCAGGGTTAATCTAGAACTTAGGCTAATTAATGCTCTGAAATTTTAAAATGTTATTTATTAAATTCTGAAAGGGTGATCTATTACTTGTTTTCTTTATAACTGCAATTTTACTTTATTTCTTCATACTTTTAAAATATCAAATGTTTAAATATCCTAGTTATCAAAATCCACAAAGATGGGATTGAATTATTTAAAATAGAACAAAAAGAAAGGGGTCAAATTTTAACATGTATTTTATTAAATGAAATCTCTCTCTTATATGTATTGTAATGGCATAATGTATTATGGTAAACATGAACTTACCAGGTCATGACAAAATTCAGTAGTTCAAATTTTTTTCATCAGAGTGTTTCTCATCGAATTATTTAAAAATTTGTTGTGAAATGGCAAATACATGGTGGCATAAAATTATATTATAAAAAAATAATTAATAATAAATAGTTATATTATAAAAAATATCTGATAAAAATTAATTTATTAAATTAATAAAATAAATGGCTCGGATATTATGCAGTCAACATTTTATGCATATCCTATAATAAATTCATTCATAATTACTGTCCATTGTTGTTTAATAAGTTCATAAATAATAAGTTTATTCATAATTACTGTCCATTATAGTTTTTGCTTATAATATTGATAAAATACACCAGGACAGTGTCAGTCATGTAGAGAGTCCTAAAAGCAAATTTCAGTAGGTAGGAATTGAGTAAATTACTGCTGGTGCCACACTGTTGTTTGAGCTTGTGTTTAGCTCTCATCCACATATTTTCCACACTACTAGCAATACTTTATTCCAATCCTATCTATAGGAATTTGCTTTGTGAATTTTATTTTTTGTATAAGCAAAAACTACAATGGACAGTAATTCAACAAGAAACACTCTGGTGAGAAAAATTTGAAACAAAATTCGAATTTTGTTGTGACCTGGTAACTTCATGTTTACACGTATTATTTGTCTAAATTATGGCATTCAAACAAGGGACATTTATTTTAAAGCAGTACATTCTATTCTATGTTGTTAATGACATTTATTCATAATGTGTTACTGATATTCAGCTCATTGACATGAATATATATATTATGTGCTTCTAATCTGGGGTTTGCGAAAAGTATGAACCCATAGATTTTCTTCATATTCTAACCTGTTGATAGTTGAGCTTCTCAGGGCAAAACTTTCATATGAAAGATCTTTTGCATTGGTTATACCAGTAATCCCTGGGACATGACATGCCTAATCACACTTCTCTAAGCACTGCCCTAGAAAGGGGTCTTACATTTTGTTTTTCTTCCAGAAATGCAAATTTTCTTGTTATTTCTTTGCCATGATGTCAGTACTGCAAACTTCTTTGTTTTATTATTTTTTTTGCTTCATGACCAGTTTTGATGTTGTAATTTTAAAATTGCACTCTGATCAAAATATATATAAATGCCAACTACTACTAGTTTTATTAATTATATTTATTTCAAACTTATACATTCCCATCATAGTAATTTGTTATTTATGTACTTAAGAGGATATGCCTTGGGAAAAATAAAGCATTCATTTTACCAGCACTAATTAAAAGAATTTTCATGAAGAATTTTTTTATATAACCAAATATGTTTTCAAATGTATTTTATTTTATTTCACAATCATAATAGTATGAAAATAGTTTATATCTGTAATGATTCTTGGAATGCTCCCCAAATAATGTTAGTCACCACATTTCAGAACCGTAATCCAAAGTGTTAATAGCAATATTATGTAATCTTTTCAATAAATGATTGATATTTTAATATTGAACCTACCAAAGAAGTGTATTCATTTATAGTATATGTCATTTAATTAATAAAAGAGCATTTGAGAAATAATAGTGTGAATGACAATATGTAATTATCTACTACTTGGTAGACCATTCACGCACCCTCTAATGTATGCAATTAATTCATGTATATATATAATTCATTATATTAAACTATTGTTATTGTCTAAACTTATTTGAGTAGTTCAAATTAATTTTTCTCCACTTCCACACATACAAATATGTATATGCATGTTTTAGTTTAGTTAATATTGAGTCTCATTGTCTTCTCTGCTCTGCTAGTAGACCAGATTTATAGAGAGATTTTCATGTGCCATCATTATATGTTATTCATTAGGTGTTTAATCTGGGATGTGGGGAATGGGTTCAAATTCAGGTTGGTCCCTGACCCAAATCTCGGTCTTGACTGGATTTGAAGCACATTTTTTAAGTTATAGCTCATGTTAGATGTATCAACATGTTTTGACTGGTACAATATTGTGTTTAGATATTGTTGTATTTTGTAAAAATATTTATATTTAAATTAATATAAGTTTTTGTACTCCAGAGAAAGTAGAAAATATATTAGAGAAATATATTTTAAATCACTAACAGATATGTGTTAAATTTAATTAATAAAATTATGTTAATTAAGATAAGAACATTGCCATGATAAATTTCCAGCAATTTGCTGATTACAAATATTTCCTGACAAGATACTAAATTGCCTTATATAAAAATAAGTAATTAATTGTGTGTGCAATTAAAAGTTAAGATGAATTCCATGATATGATAACAAACTATATATAGATTAAGCAAGAAAGTGCATGGTTCTGATTTCCAGTAAACTTACCAAGTGTACAAGTGAACAAGTGCAAAGAGAACTTAAGTATCAATAGCTAAAAAAAGCTTAAGTGCCAATGCATTGCTCTAGTGTGAAGCCAATGTATTTGCAAGTAGCAACAGGACAAGGCCAAAGAATTTAGGAAACCATGCAGATGATAGACAGTTGTGAAGTGTATCAGGGAAGTTGATAGACAGTTGTGAAGTGTATCAGGGAAGTGTATCAAAAGTGAACTATATTGTAACTAAATTATTTAATTCAACATCCATTATAACTAAAATAATTCAAACAAGTTGTCCTTAAAATCATTGTAACTATAATATTAATTATCAATCACAAGGCTTTATAACTTCAATTAATTTCTACTTAAAATTTTTAATACATTGTAGCTAAAATATCATATCCACTTAATATTCTCACAATATATGTAATGTCTGTGTCTTGAGGAAGAAAAATGCTGATGAGATAGATATAAATCAACTCCAAGATGGCAAAATAATATCATAGTAATAATGATTATAAACTAGTCATTTCAGTTATCTGGTATCTGTCCTATTTCAAACCCTATCTAGGCAGCCATTGTATGTTCACTAAACAACTAGGAACACATTGTAACTTGAATAAACTATTAAGACATTATAACTCCTGAAATAGTATCAAGTGGGTCAGTACCTTGGTAAGCCAATGAAAATATTTCCTCAATAAATCCACCAGTAAATTTTAGCCATGTTTATTCTTTGGCTTTATATTAAGTGAATATCTAAGTGAATAATAAGTGATTTTGCAGTAAATATGTCTAACAGGGTGCCACTAGGTTACCTGAACCTAGACAAATTTATATTCTATAACTTTTTCAAATGTACCAGGTTTGAACCACTTTGGTACTTTCTTTCTAACAAAATGTAGGATTTTTGATTTTAGACCCATATCATCATATGCACCAACATTAATATTAAGACAAACATCCTTAATCTATAGTGGTATATATAAAATTCATCAGACAGAAATTATCTTCTAGATCTTAATATGATAAATGCATTTTAATACAAACATAAGTTTTACTACCTCATATTACACTATTAATTTAGAATGGTAATTCATTCATCCTTGAATGATGTAGATGATGGAATGTTGGTTATTATAATGACTCACAAATGACAACCAAATACCATGAAATCATTTATTTATTTATGGCCTTTAAACATTTATCTAGCTCATTAATTGCAAAACATGATGATGATGATGTTGCTGGTACTTCCACCCACAGCTTTAAAACTAAGACTAATGTGAAATTTAGTTTTTAGAAATTCATAACTATTTGGTTAATTTTAGTATATCTAACAAGAACTTAAACAGTTAATATTCATCGGTGATGATGAATGATCACAACTAATAAAAAATATCATTAATGAAAATATACACCTCATTTAATAAAACAAATTAACATTTATTTCTGCATTACTAACATATACATATAATTTAAGGATAGAAATGAAAATTTATATGACTAATAATAATAAGTTATTATATCGAAATCATAAGATTAATATTAAATTCTTCCTCCTTTCCCATTAATGACAATATCCAATGTTTATCACAGTATAAAGTATATCAATTTGAATAACAAATTGCTAAAATTTTCTATCCACAAGAAAAATATTTCATAAAAAATAAACACTCTTTGTGCACCCATACTTTTATGACCTTATACATCTAAACTTAACATATAAAGTAGAATGATTGATTATAAAAAGTGTTAGTTAAATCAAAAACAAAACGATTTCCAGAAACAAGTTTTGAATTACTTAACTCCCCTCTAAGCTATTGAGATTGCTACTCATTAACTCAAAAAAGAAAACAGAACCTAATCTAATATCTTTAATGCTATATACCTATTATTCTCACATTCATACGCAATTATATACATATGGCAAGTATGTTATATTACCGTGTATGTGTGTGTTGATCCCCATTATAACTGAAATATTAATTAAAAACAAATAATAATACAAAAAAAATCTTTTACATATTAACAAACATTTCATAAATTTAGATTAATATAGAATAATACCCTTTAGAAAACAAAATTCATCAGTAAGCAGGTATAATAATTTTAGCATATATAAAATCATTAATCAAGCTTATAGCTATTATTACTGAAGAAATTCTTGGTTTTACTCGATTTTGGTTTTTAAAGTTAAGACATAAGAAAAGTTAAAAGTTTATTGCTTAAAATTTTACTAATAGTCCCTGATATCATAAAAAGAAAAATATATAATAAAAATTCAGATTACAAGTCCCTTTTATTTTGTTGAGGCTTCCAAGAGTTCAAACTCAGCTTTTTAAATGTCTATACATTTTGCATCAAACACATACCCATCTGTACCATGGGTATATGACCAATTTCCATGGTTCACTGGAAGTCTTTTTTGCTTGTCTTGAGGCTTGTAATTCTTTTATGGTGATGATGATGATGAAGTTATTTGCTTCAGTATAAACCATTTGACACTGGAAATGTTTCTTTTTCTGTTTAGCATAATTCTTCTAATAGATAGAGTATATCTGTTGTTCTTATATTTATAATTTTGTTGGGGTTTAAACTCAGTCACTGGAATAGCAACTAGCATGGTTTAATACTGATCAGCAGATTATTTATTTCTTCAAATGCAGGTGAATGTTCTTTTCTACTTAAAATATAGATGAGTAGTCAGTCAATTTAATTGTCTTTCTCCCCAATCAATCATAAGGTATAGAATACTTTTAACTCAGATAATTTTTCTTTTATATGATGTGTTGGCTGATGGCAATCTGATAGCCAGACAAGATATATATAGATTTTAACCTGCCATTTAGCTATATTATATAAATCTTCAAAAAATTTTATATAAAAAAAATGATTTCAAATTGATAACTTGCAGAATTTAAAGCTTGTCTTATCCCCAGTTTCAATATTTGAAATCTTAAACAAACTGACTTTCCAGGCCCTTTTATATTTTTATTTTTCAGTCAACTCATCTAATTAGACTGATCATGTGTTTTTTCATTAACTGCTGGTAAAAAAAAATCACAATAACATGATGACTGGACAAATTATTTTGTTTTGAAGGAAAATTGTCTTAATGATTTTTTCTCACCCCAATAATAAATCTAGCACCTTAAAATGTTATCTCCTCTCTTTGATCTCTCTGATGTGAAGATTTTTCAGCTGGACTTGTCACCATCTGAAATTCAACAAAACAAGAAGTCTTTATAACAACAAAACCTTTGAGTAAAAAAATAGTTTAACAGAATTGTCTTTTTTTCCAATATGTGTAGCTGTAGATTTATTTATGCAATACATCCACATACCCTTTCATTCAAATCATTTGTAAAAATGGCCTATTAAACTAATCTGAAAGCTTCTTAGAAACCATCCTTTTAATATTTAAAATTAAATCCTTAAAACTTTTAAACCCAAATTATAACTATAGAAAACAAAATAGAAATAAAGATTAAAAATAGCAGAATTTAGCAAGTATAGATTAATTTTGAAAAAAGTTAATATTTGAAATATGAAAATAACAAACTAAATAGCTTATCCACAAACAACCTATATGTGTTATAATCTTTCTTTTAAAAGAACTATTGAATAATTAAAAGGTATGTACTACTCCTTTTGAGTTTTGTTAACATAAACAAATAAAGAACATAACTGTTACCCTCATTCTCCTTCTGTCTTAGGCTTTAGGAACTTGATCCTGTAGGATTTAAATTTGGGTGTCCTACAGCTTCCTTTCCTATATAAAAATGTGATGATGATTTTTGGTTCCATATCTCCTTTCATGCACATGACTACAAATTTAGCCATTGGCTAAATTGAAATTGGCACATTATATATTGTGTATGTGAGCAGCAACAACTATTTGCTATTATTGTTTAATGTATATTTCTTTACTGGTTACCCAGTCACAGCTGGTGACACATCTAAATACTGGTGCAGTCAAATTGAACCTGTGAATAGTAAATAAGCAAAGTTGTGAGAAGTTAACAATCTAGGGAATACTGAAAATGTTGATTAGTCAGTTGGTAATAATGCAATTTGATGTGACTAATTCTAGTTAGTGACCATGGTATGTCATGCAGTTGGAAAATTTCTTCTTATTAAATGGAGTCAAAGACAATAGTAGGAAGATAGTCGCTTTAATGTGTATGTTGGGGACTAAATGTCATTGACATTATAAACAAGTATTTCAACATAACCATAGCAGAAGAAATAAGATATAAAGAGATTATTAATAAGCTGAATGAAAATTTTACCCCAGACTATCCAGACACATTGCCAGTATAGCTTTAAGAATCAGGAGGCAATGAAATAGTAAATATTAAAACAGTTTGAAATCATATTAAAAGAACTATCTTAAGAGTGTGGATATGGAAAGTAAATATGGGGCATGTCAGAGAACAGACTTCATTAAAATATACTTGCCAATGCACAATTAAAGTTCAAAGAAGACATTAAAAATGGAGTGGCTCGTGAACTTGTCATGGAATAGGCAGTGGTTTTCAGTAACAATATTTATAGCAAAACAAGTGTATAAGATAAAGCATGAAACAGAAATTAAAAATACTTGCTGTGTGAACAAAGCTTTTAAAATAAAAATAAAGTGTTTTTGCTATAGAAAACTAGGCAACTTCAAAAGAACTATAGATTTAAACACAAATGATGTCATATCTGTAGACAGAAAGGCCACCTTGCATATACATGTAGAGAATCATGAGAAAGGGATAGTCAACAAAGAAAATGTAATCCAGTCCCAAATGTTAAAATGAATAGCATTAACTCTATATCAACTAAGGGGTAAAACATTGCCATGAGGGATATAATCATTTCACAACAATGACACCCCAAACATATGATCCGAAAACTATAATGTGAAATGTCAAATAGAGATCACTAAATTACAGACCAAAGTGTAAGCATTGGAATCAATAGTGATGCTATTAGAAAAGATATTGGAAGTCTTAGAATCCAGAAATAGCAAAATATATAACGAGTTGGAACAAAAATTACATGAAAGTCAGCATTTACTGCAGAAGAATAATCAGTGGCATAAAAAATCTGATGAATGGAAGGAAAAGTTAAACAATTATTCAAACAGGTAGAGAGTTGGCATCAGTATGAAATGGAGCTACAAGAAAAGGTGGCTGAAAATAGAAATGAAATAGATACTTTCAATGATTTTTTTAGAAGAATGGCAATCTTTAGATACTAAGCTCCCAGACACAAAAACTGAAGAACAAAGAAAAATTCAGTTTTTCCAAATCCAGAGACTTTCCAAGAAAGAGAAAAAAGCACTCAAGGCAGTAAAGAAAAAAAATTGTTTACACAATTTTTAAGGTTACATTGATTAATCAGAAATCGGTTTTTCTGGCATGGGGGGAGATGTTATATTTTGTAAAAATATTTATATTTATATTAATATATGTTTGTGCATTTCTGAAAAAGTAAAAAATATATTACACAAATATATTTTAGTTCACTGACCCCAATTAGTAAATTTACGTTAATAAGATACACTGTGATCAATAAATTCCACGAAATTTACAGATTATAAATAACTCTTGATAAGAGATTAAATTGTCCTTTATGGAAATAGCTAATTAGCTGTTTATGTAATTAAACGTGTAATGTATCCACTCCATAAGAGAAAATGTCAGGCACAAACAACATACAATAAATTACTAAAATGTTTTACATTAATTTCACAAATAAACAATCAGCATGAAAATTACTAAGATTTATTTAGTTAATTGTATTAAATGTTTATATCAGTTTAACTTAACCCTATATAGTGCCCTGAAGTTGTACAAAATAATAAAAAATCGGGAGGATCTGTTATATTTACCCCTAGTTGGATTTTTGAACCTTCAGATTTGATAATCTGGGTTTTTCTCCTTTGTAAGTTCTGTTCAGCAAGCAAACAATTATTAGCTCTAATCTCTTTTAGGCTAAACAGCTAAAAAGACCCATGCTCCTTTCCTACACAGTTTATATAGTCCCACCTGATTTCTTATCAGTTCCTTTTAATCTCTGCTTCTTATCTTTTCCAATTGTCTAATTATTTCCATTCTATACATTAAAGTTTGAATTCCTAAATATTTTATTTACACAAAGTTTGAATTTCTAAATATTTTATTTACTCAATGTTTGACTTTCTAAATATTTTAATTTATACAAATTGAAGCTTAACATATATATATATATGTCTCTACTTCTGGAGGAATATTTATAAAAGTTATATTTATTTTACCATTAGATACAATACTTTCTCCCCTCACTCCAGAAGTAGATTGCTTTTTCCACAAACATAATTATTTAAATGGAGAGGCTTTCTTTTATTCCGTATGGGTCATGGCGAATTTCATTTTCCACTTTATGTTGAACATCGCTCTCTTCTTTTTCATCTCCCCCTAGTGTGTCTTCTGCTAATTCATGCTCTGTGTTATCACTTGTTTCCTGTCATTGTAGTTGCTCAAATATATCCATCTTCACCTATTCTGATTCTCCTTTATGTATATGATTCACATGTCATTTATATTTTAATCCATTATTTCCTGTAATTTTATATATTTGCTGTGATATTACTTCTCAATGGTTTTTTTTATCCAAACTTATGAATAATGTCTCTTATCCATACTGGATCACCTATTGCAAACAATTTTCAAGCTGTGTCTTTGCACAGGAGTTTTTGGGAAGTGGGATGCAAAATATCTAACTTAATTCTTAACTTTCATCCACATAGTAGTTCTGCTGGTGATTTTCTGGTCACTGTTGATGGTAATAAAAACTGGTTCAGAATAAATTCCCATAAAGATTGTTGCATATTCACATTTTTATTCTTCTTTAAACATTTTTTTGTCCTATGGCATTCTCTGCTAATCCATTTGACTCAGGATGATATGGTAGTGCATACACCTGTTTAATTCCATAACTATCAAAAAATTTATTCAGCTCTTCGCTTACAAATCCTGCAGCATTGTCTGATACTAACACTTCCAGAAAAGCATCTATATGGAATATTGTCTTTCAGCAGTTTATAGTTTCCTGTGAATTTGTATTGTTTACCAGGTGACACTCTATCCACTTCGAGTATGCATCCGTCACAACAAGAATTATTTTTCCATCAATAGGTCCTGCATGGTTTATATATACCATCCCCACAGTTTAACTGCATTTCAGCCAAGATAAATACTGGTTAGCTGGCAATGTGCCTTCCGACTGACATGGTGAACATTTTTTAATGAATTTTTTGATATCACTATTTATTTGAGGCCACCAGATATAACTATGTGCTAAAGCTTTTGCACGCACTATGCCGGGTGACCTTGGTGAAGTAAACTTAATACCTTATTTCTACTCTACTAACAGTATAACAACTCTGTCCCCCATCACTATACATCCTCTACACATAAATAAGTTTTCTCTGTTAACCTAAAATCCCATCGCTAAATTATTTGGTTTACATTTGGCCAGCCTTTGTTAATCCAGGTTGTCAACAAAGAATATCCTTTATCTTCGTTAGTCCACCACTTAACAGTTTCACTATTTACAACCTCAGAGTTCATGTTATCAATATAATTCACCTCAATTTCATGCTCTATTGGGTCCTCATTATCTGGTAACTTCAATAAAGCATCTGCATGGGAAATTTTCTTCCCCTTCTTGTATTTCAATATAAAATCATATGAACTCAATATATTACATCATCTTAACATAGACAGACTTAAATGTTTCAAAGTTGCCTGGTCATTTCTGAAAATACCCAGCAATGGCTTATGATCAGTTATTATCTTGAATTTTTGGCCAAAAATAAATTGGTGGAATTTCTTCACCGCAAATATAATTGCCAGTGCCTCTTTATCAATCTGGCTGTAATTTCTTTCTGCTTTCAACAATGTTATGGATGCATATGCCAAAGGGCACTCACATCCTTCTATTGGATGAGCTAGGACTGCACTTACTTCCCATTCTGATGCATCTGTAGCAATTCTAACATCTTGATCACTATCAAAATGCACTAACAATTTATCCGATACTAATAAATCTTTTGTTTTTTTGAAAGTTTTTTTGTGTGTTTCCATCCAGCTCCATGTTTGCTTTTTATATAGTAATTCATATAAAGGAGTTTCTACCATTGCCTTATTTTTCAGGAAAAGTTCGAAAAATTTACAAGACCTAGAAATGATTGCAACTGTTTTACATTTTTAGGTCTTACTGTGTTTTTTACTGCCTGAACTTTGTCATTCAAAAGGTGTTTTCTTTTATCTGAAATTGTATGACCTACAAAATTTAATTCTTTTGCTTCCCATACACATTATTCTAGTTTTAGTTTTAAACCTGCCTTATTCAACCTATTACATACTTTTAAAACTTTGCTTTTTAAATTTCCACTAGATGTTGCTGTTATTAATATATCGTCATTATTAATATATCATCATAATATGGCAAAACCCCTTCAATTCCTTGCAATATCATATTTAACTTTGCCTGAAAAATATTCAGTGCTGTAGTAATTCCAAATGGTGAACAATTGAATTTATATAACCCATAAGGCATGGTTAATGTTAATATTTTTGTTGTGTTCTCTGTAACATTAATCTGATGGTACACAGAGTTTAGGTCTTATTTAGCAAAACATTTTGCCTTCAACAAATTTGCTAGTATTTCACGTACATTAGGTACCGGATATGCACCTTTATTCAAATATTTGTTAACTGTAACATGGTAATTGCCACACAATCTAACTTCCCCATCTGGTTTTGTTATTACCACAATTGTTGTGGCCCATTCTGCCTCCTCTACTGGGGTTAATACACCACTTGCTACTAAATGTTTTAAATTGACTTCTACCTTTTGCCTTTGCACAAAAGGGACTTTACATGGCTTGCACATTACTGTTTTACATTATCTGCTAAATGTATTTCCACTGGGTTTGTTTTAATTAAGCCCAGATCTTGCATAAATAAGTTTGGGTATAATTTTACCATTTCTTTTTCTGTCGAAATCATTTTTACAATAGAAAATTGTATTCCCAGGTGTCTAAACTAGTCTCTCCCTATTAGCGAGCTCATTTTTTCCTCAACTATATAGATTTGCAGCGTAAGTTCTTTATCTATAAACAGTACTGGAGAATCTACTTTTCCCATTATTTTAATACGATTCCCATTAACATCTTTTATTTTGATGTTCACATTCTGTATTTTTACTTTTGGGTTGGCTTTCGATATTTATTTCCAATCATTTATACATATCAGCAATATACCCGACCCACTATCAACTTCCATATTTAGCTCACTATTACATATTTTTACTTTTCCCATAAATTGGTTTTGCATAGGCATTATGATATTTTTCTTAATATTAGTTTATTGATATCTATATCCCTTTTTCTTGTATATATTTTTTTGCAAGGCTTTTTACATACTGCTGCTAAATGACCTTTCACCCTGCAATTGTAACAACTTTCTTTCTTCCACTTGCACTTCTTTGCTATATGCCCTGCTTTTCCACAGCAGAAACATTTTATTAATATCTTTTCTTCAGTCCTTTCCTGGTAATTATTTTTAATTTTATATATTGCCATTTTACTGGTCTCTTCAGCTTTGTTTCTAAAAGTGCAAGCTTGCTCTATTATTGCCTCATAAGCCATTCCCTTTATAATAGCCTGTTCATATGACAAATCAGCTTCAGTTAGTGTTTGGTGTAGCCTTTTGTCTGCCATTCCTCATAATTGGTCTAATAAAGCCTGTTTTACGAAATTTTCATAGTTGCAATCTTTAGCTAACTGCCTTAAAACTATATTATCCTTTATTTTTTCTTCTTTGGCTTGCCTACACTTTCTGAGAGCTAATCTGGCAATGTGTTTAGAGGGCCTTGGACTAAAATAGTCCATTAATTTTTTAATTAAGACTCAAAACATACTTCATCTGATACTGGCCCATTACCCAATTTATTCACAATTTCAATAACTTTTCATCCAGCTAAATACAATAGAGCTGCCACTTTCTTGTCATTTTTCATTATGCTGTTTAGCTTTAAAAAAAATTCTAACTGTGTGACATAGAAAAACCATTCCTGCAGGTTTTCTCTTACAAACTCTGTAATATTGCTTTGCTCTAACAACATTTTACCACTTCAGTATTCTCAGCTGAATTTGCAAAAACTCTCTATATATCTTCTCACTCCACCTGTAGTTGGTATGTGGCTGTCAACTGCGCCATCTTTGTAATGTATCCACCAATTGAGAAAAAACGTCAGGGACAAACAATATACAATAAATTACTAAAATGGTTTAGATTAGTGTCACAAATAAACAAACAGCATGAGAATTACTAATTACTAACATTTATTTAGTTAATTGTATTAAATGTTTACATCAGTTTAACTTAACCCTATATAGAGCCCTGAAGGTGTACAAAATAATAAAAGATTAGGCGTATCTTTATATTTATCCCTAGTCAGATATTTGAACCTTCAGATTCGATAATCTGGGTCTTTCTCTCTCGTACAAACAATTATTAGTTCTGAACTCTCTTAGGCAAAACAGCAAAAAAGACATGCTCCTCTCCTACACAGTTTATATAGTCCTGCCTGATTTCTTATCAGTGTCTAATTAATTCCATTTTATATATTAAAGTTTGAATTTCTAAATATTTTATTTACACAAAGTTTGACTTTCTAAATATTTTTATTTATACAAATTCAAGTTTAACATATATTTATCTAATTCTGGAGTAATATTTATAAAAGTTATATTTATTTTACTGTTAGATGTAACAAAAGGCTAAGATAAATTCCATTGTAAGATGGTAAATTATAAACAGAGTAAGCAACAAAGTCCATGGTTCTGATTTCCAGTAAACTTACCAAGAGAACAAGTGCGGACAGAATCTAAGTGACAATAGCTGAAAAATGCATGAGTGCCAATGCAGTGCTCTATTGTAAAGCCAACTTGTTTTCCAGCAGCAGCAGCAGCACTGGGCCAAAGATTCTACAGAAAGTAGACAGTTGTGAAGTGCATCAAGGAAGTGAATCAAAAGTAAACTATATATATTGTGTATGTGAGTAGCAAGAACTTTTTGATATTACTGTTTATTGTATATTTGTTTGGTGGTCACCTGGTGATAGTTGGGTACACAACAGATAGTATATTAAAAATAAAACAATAGAAATAAAATAAAGATATACAGTAAATTTCTATTGTTAAAATATTTAAATATTATCTTGAATATTTATCTTATATTACATAATTGTATATTTATAAATAAATAAGAGAAATATTTAAATTTTAGTGCTTGGGGAAAAAGTAATCAAAGTATAACATTTACAATTCTTATATCAATATATAAACACTTTCTCTGTCTTTTTCTTAAATATTTCAGTATTAAATAAATGTCAAAGGATATATTCAAATATCTTTCTCAATGTGAATGCACAGGAAACATCTTTAAATACAAACGTCTAGAAAATATTTGTTCTTTTTAGTAAATGTCTATTTTGTAATATTTTTTCAAAAACCTAATCCAATTCACTTTTTAAATATTTAAATCCATTCATATGCTAGTCTATCTTATCAAATTTTATCTGAATATATTTCTATCTACCACATAGACTTGATCTTGTTTACATTAATTCCCAGTTCATAATCAATACATTTTTTTAAAATTTTTTCATCTTATGCTGACATTTATTGGAATTGTGTTGTTCATAAATTTTATATAATTTATTTTTCTATTTCCAATATTTTGTCATATTTATTACTGTTTTTGTTTTCAGAACTATGGCGTTTTTGTTTAATATACACATTCCACATCAATCTTCTTTTCTTGCATATATTTTTATTCACAAAAATCTTTATAAAAAGCATATATCTATTTATTCTATCAAATGCTTTTTATATATCCACAAATTCTACACTATATTTTTCACTTTTTAAATCATTATTTTACATTATTAATATTTTTTGTTCCCCTTCTCTTTCAATATATTATATTTTAGCAATATGACATTGTACTCTGCCATACATTTTCAGAATTAAAGCTGTAAATATATTTGAATCAAGTAATATGAGGCTTAATATTGTATAGTCTGCATCTAACAACTGCTTTTCACTGCAATCATATATTGAAGAAGTTAGGGTGTATGCACACACAGAGCTTCATGATATTTATTTCAATGTAATATGAACTTAGGGTGATAAATCTAATAGGAAATTCGTCACCCTCATTATGAAAAAGATAGGTATATGCAGGTGTGTGTATGATTGAATGATAATGCATGTGTATATATTGTTAGCATCAAAACACATTTCATTTATATATTTTTTGAAAAGGAAATGTATTTTTTGTATGTTTTTCTAAAAAAAAAATAAAAAAAATAATGTGACTCATTTTTGAAATTAAAACATTTACTTATTGAGTGGCCAAACATTCAGCTAGGGTCAAGAATTCTATAACAATTTTAAAGAACTTTTGGGGAAAAATAGTCTCATAGGGATGCAAATTATTTATTGTCTTTGAGGGGGGTTGTTAAGATCTCTTACTTGATCTTGATGGTAAGGTTTTGTCAGATTGGTGCAAATTAAGAATTAGTCAACCAAGATTTTTCTTTTTCAACAAAGTTGAATCAGGGGATTTAATTAAAATATTTTTTGGAACAAAAGAAGGGGAAAATATAGTAATAATAACTGGAAGGTGTGGGCATCAAATCTTATTCCCTGGTTTTCTGACAAAGATTTAGATTAGATAGGCATATAAATACTGGGTTATATATATTTTTCTGTACTACTGAATCTAAGAAACTTCATGCTAGTTTCTATTTATTACTATGACTTGTGAGTAGAAGCAAGTTATCCTTTCTTTTCAGATGATCTCCAGAGAAAGAGAGTGCATCTTTGGTGCAAAGAAACATGTCAATTCTATGCTGCTTTTGCAAAGAATGGAAGAATGTACCAGCTTCAAAAACAGTTTTTACCTGGTGTCCAGTAAACCAAGAGACTGCCCAGAACTAAGTTTTAACCTGTAAGAAGATAGTTACATTATCATGCCTCATCAAAGTCATAATCAAACAAGTACCAATGCAAGTATGAACTCTTAACCTTTAAGGATAAAATAAGCAAAATGCCTTTTATAAAACTTTATAATATCGAAATTTAAAACCTCTCAAACTCATACCTACTCTGTAATAAAACCTTGATTCCAAAGGCAAATGTAATTTAAAAACATTAATCTATATATAAGTGTCATAACCCACTGTTAATAAATCAGTCTATATCAGAATATAATTTCTAATTCCTAAAGATCCAAAATTTTTTTAACTTTATAACATCAATTTTTTTTATTTTCTTTTGAAGTATGCCACTTCACATTTTTTTAGTTATATATATATATTATTGGTTAATATTATGTATATTATATTGATTTGCTAAACTCAACAAGTATTGGAAGAATAATATTTTAATATTTAATTAATTAAGGCATAAATTGTTTGTTTTGTCTCCAATCTTTAGGATGGAGAAAAATAATTATTTTAGAACTTTAAGTAACAAGCGCTTGAGTTTTATAAATCATTTGTCCAAATCATTGTTAGTTAAGAATTTGTTATTTGTTTCTTTAAAAAAAAGGAAAAAGAAAACAAACATTCTAATTAAAACCTGCAATCTATTTACATATATGTGGTCAAATGAAAACCTCATTAACAAAATTAAGAATAAATGAATGCTGAAATCATTATTTAAGTCCGCGTCTATTTAGTTTATATTTGGTTGAAATTCTTTATGGCAATAAAATTAAATATATGATATGTGTGTTTATTTATGTATTAAAAGAAATAATCAGTTTTTTTTCTTAAATGTAAAACAGTTAACGTTATTTATTATAAAATTATGTGTTCATCCTTGCATATCTATTTAATGGCGCATACATTTAGGGGAAAGTAGTCTGACTCAGCAGTCATATCTTATTGCCTCCTTAGCAATTTATTATGATAATTTGTAATTAAGCTTTATATTTAAGCTCATGGATATTTTGTAGCTTATAGAATATGGTTATCTTGATTTTCACATCATTTCTTGTTTTAGTAAATTTGAAATACAGGCTTAAATATCTATCCAAATATGAGTTAGTGCCTTTTCGCAAGTATATCAGTGTTACTTGATAGAATAATCTGTGCTGACATTCTTTCAATAAATGAATATATGCCAAGTATTGAGCTGCCAGATGGATATTTTACTGGTACTGGAGAAAGCTGGGTTTTTGAGCAGATAAATGGGTAATTTATAATAATATGGATTCATAACCTAAGCTTCCAGTATCCTGCATGTACCACACTGAGGGCAGGTCTATCTTCTTAGGAACATATATATATAATCTTCAATACTTTTTTTTTCTTTCTTTCTTTCTTTCTTTTTTCTTTTATATATTGTGCCCTTTTCTGTAGGTCAAAAATAGTCAATTACAGTAAATTGCTAAAAAAAATTAAATTTTAGGATATGTTCTTTTAATATGTTAATTATATTTTGTCAATTATATTATAAAGTACAATTTGAAGCTAAAGAAAATATGTAGTAAATAAAATTATAGCGAATCATTTAAAAATAGTTATATAAAGCTAAAAATATTGTTGCATATGGTTGCAAAAGCTGGCCATATTAAATAACACACCTATAAAAATTTAAAAGCATATTTAAATGTTAAATATAAATAGTTTTAAACTTATAGAAGTAAATGTTATGTGTAAGTTTATAAAATCATATTTAATAATCACTATTAATATCATATATTTTAAAAGTAAACTTTATGATAGTTAAAATTGTATTTAATTCTATATTTTTTAAATTATTTTTCCAAATTTTTATAATTATATTATGAAATATAATAAAGTGTTGTAATTTTATTAATCCAGACAGAGAAATAAATTGAAAATCATCTGTCACAATTTTATATTGATCATGTGACTTTTAATACATGGTTAAACACACATGCTAGTTTGAATTAATAACAAAGTTTGAAATATTTAAAAGTTGTATTATGGAATTTAATAGAATTATTATCTATCATACAAGTAAATGTTAAACAGTTGGTATAAAATGTTTCTAAATGTTTTAAATAATGTAATGAAGATTAATACAGTTATAATAAAAATTAAATATTTTGTTTAAATAAAACTAGATAAATTGAATATTAAGAGTGGGATAAATATTAAAATTATTTTAAAAGTTATTTTAAATGTTGAAATAATTTTGATAAAGTAATAATTGATTTAAAAGTAATATTTTAAATAATATTTTAAGTTTTATTATATCATAATTTTTATTTTGGAAATGTAATTCTGTAAAACTGAAAATATGTAAATTTGTTCTCAAACTAAAAGTGAAAATCGACCAATCAAATGATGTATTCTCTGGAATATAAATATGAATTTCATGGGGGGGGGTATCAGAGGAGATTAATAATGGATTGAAACCAGAGAAAGGTATATCTGTAGCTATCAAAGAGATAGTACTTTAAAATTTTTATTTTAGTCAATTTTTAGTAGATTCTTATAGTTTATTTGCAAAAACTAATTGATATTTTTTTAAAAAGTATTTTGCAAAAGAGAGTTTAAAATATAATATATTTTAGAAACTTTGTGAAAATGATTTTCTAGGCTTTAACAGTTTACTTACCAGGAGTATTTTCTTTTAAGTTTAACCTAAAATTTCGCAATGAAAAATGAATATACTACGAAATAAAATGTATATAATTTATAATAATATAAAAATGCATAGAATGTTTATTGATGCTATTTTATTAATGGTTCACCGGAGAACTGTTTTTGTACATAAAAACCCAGATATTAAACGGATGCAATGGAAAGCTATTTGCCATCTAAAAATATTTGTGTCATATTATTTATAAGCTTATCCAGGAGTTTTAAAAAAAGAATAAGATACTTATATCTTATGAATTATTATAGAATATCATAATGAAAGAAATAAAATGTTTAGTCCTTTTTGAAGGAAACATTTTTCTAAAAAAAATATATCTTGAAAGAATTAAAGGAGGAAATTACAGAGAAGATTTTATTAAAAGCATTGTGATATATAAAACTTCTAGTCTCAGAAATATTAAAAACGCATCTTTAGAAGTATTTGTTCTAAAGCACTTTATTAAGAATGGAAACCTACATAAAAAAAGTGAACATGTAGTTAAATAAAAAGATAGATCCATGAAAATATAAATAGTACTTAAAAGTTTATCGGATAACTAAAGTTAAATTAGATGGAGGATGCATCAGATACGCCACAGAGAATATTGGCAGAGAATATTAAGAAACTTCATGGGGATTAATTTAATATTATGATTTAATAATTATCATTCTGTACAGTAAAAAATAACTTTACTAAAATGGATTAATAATTATTGGAGAACATTTTAAAAAACTGTAGAGAAAATAATAAACATTTTGGACTTATCATGAACTATTGTCAAGTGATATGTAATTATAGTTTTTGATTTCTTTTGTTTTATTAACTTAGCTTAAATGTAAATTTTCTATATTTTTTATAAGATTAGGAAAACATAAAACATTAATTTGTTAATAACATATATTTTATAATATAATAATTTAATAATTTAGATAAGAATATTTGTAGATAAAGTGTATGGATGTATATTTTCTTTATGTATGCAATGTTTTATATCCAGTGAATGAAGAAAGCTTACTGAACATGATGACTAGATAAAGGTTATTTGGTAATGATAATGAATATTAATAATTTATAATGTATATTCTTTGTTTTCTTTTAGATTATCTATAAATAGTGAGAATGGAGTATAAATGTTTTAGTTATAAATGTAAATTCATTTTCATACAACATTTTAAAAACATTATGAGATAGAATTGATTTGAAGATATGCATATGATGATTTTATATTAGTGATGTAATCTAACATAGTAACAAATATTTATGTGATTCTTTTAAAACATTTCATGTTATTGGATATTCATATATTATCTGATTAGATTGTATATGATTAAGCATACAGAATAATGAAGTAAGCAGACTTTTCTTGTGGAACACGGATATTGTTTTAGATTACCAATGAATCTTATTTATTGTTTTTGTAAATGCAGATAGTTATTTATCAATGTAAGATGTGGAAAATCTCGAGAAATACTAATGACATAGTGGCTTGGAAGTACTTGGATAACCAGGAAACCAAGATGATGTTTTTGTTAATATAGGATGTGATAAATAATACTTATAGTCTTAGTGTAGATATCAGCATAGTTAACAAAGCCCTATGACTGGTACACATTTTATTTGGACAGTGTTTTATATTTCTTTAAATGTTTGATGTATTAATAAAGCTGAAGGAATAGCTTTAACATCATTCATGTACTAGAGGATATTAGACAGGTAAAGGTCATACCTCTATGTCTGGTTAATGCACTGTGCCATGATTTTGACATATGTTATGAGTGATACTCTAGCTTTCTTTCTTAAATCCTGTGCATCTATTTCACTATCTTTATTTCATGTAACTGCATCGTTTAGTAAGATATTTTGAAAAGAAATGGTAAATAATTTAGAGCTTAGATCATGCTATCATTTTGTATAAGATTGGTTTATTTGTTTAGAAGGTATAGAATTTTATAACTTGAAATTGAAGGTCCAATGAATGCTAAAGGAAAGAAAAGAATCATAGAATATATTTGGAATTTATTTCAGGAATGAAATATAAATTTTTAGAATAGAGTATCTAAAACAAAGATATTTTCTTTAAAATGTTAATAACTTTTGAATGCTTATTATGTTTTTTAAAAAAATAAGTATTGCATATTTTTAAAATATAATAGTACAAAGTAAATGTTATAAAGAGTTGGCATAATATAATTTTATTTATTGAATAATGGGAATATATCGACAGTTACACTTATATCATATCAAAGTAAGGCTAAATGGGAATCTGTTGTGTTTAGTAAACAAAGTGTAATAAGTGATATCTACTAAAATCTAGTACTGAATTTTGGATAAATATTTTATGTAACATCTTTGACATTGCAAGATGAAAATTTGTTTTTTTTTTAATATTTTAAGAAATCCATACTCATTATAAAGTTAATTTTGTTTTTCCTACAAATGTTTTTCCTACGAATGTGTTTTAAGAAAGATATAGTTTAATGATATTAAGGATAAAATATTTTTGTTAATAAAGTAAATAAATATATTTGTAACAAGGTAACCATACCGAGAAACCAAATGGTAACATTTTATTTTGTCTCAAGTCTAAATAAACATGTAACTAATTATAAATTATTTTTATAACCCAGTAGATAAAATGTAAAGTATAAAATAAGGATATCCACTGTAAATAGTGTACATAAATTGTTTATTTTGTTTTGTTGTTATTAATAAACTTTGTTAAAATTTCTTTTTCAAAATTTTTGTGCCTGAATTGTTTATTTCTCCACTTCACTGCATGAAATCACAATATATTCATAATAATTGAAACATATAATTTTGAACAAAAAGATAGAGGATTATTTTAAGAATTTAAATATTTTATTGGTATTCTTTTAATTAAGTAATTATAATTTTACATTATTTTATTAGTCATAAATTAATTATCACAATGGTATATTGAATTATATGCTATCAGTTGCCACACACTTTTGTTTGTCAGATAATAGATGCTACCACATATTTATTATATTATTACATGAAGATATAAGATCATATTATATTATTTTATTATTCTATTATGGTAATAAAATTATAGTATAAGAAAAGATATACAGAATTAGTTATACAATGAAGAATATTATTATTACTATTTATTATTATTAGTTTCAGTGTAGTAGATTATGGCATAAAAATCCCTTCTCATATTTTACTAGCGTAATTTTAATTAAATTAGAATAAATTTATGAACCTGAGATTTTATAATGCTAAATTATTATAAATAGAAGATTAAAATGTAATTATTAGTTTAATCTTAGTGAGTAGAAGTTATTAAAGTCGTAAGAATACTATGAGTTTGTTATTTGAAATAGTAATAAGGGGGGTAGTGTTCTTATGCCATTGAGGTAGTATCCTGTAGGATATTGGCTCGATGTAATCTATCTTGTCACTTGTATTTTCACTTCAAGTCTCATGAAAATATTAAATATTTATTTAATTTATTTTTATAAATTGAACCTTATTTGTATTTTAAGTTTGAGATAGTGAAATATTTAATTTTAATCCTGAATATTTTATTTATTAATTATTAACTGAGCTAGAACCTGTCTTATTTTATATCATATACTATTCTAAAGTGAAGATGAACAAAGGCACAGTTAGAATATATATATATATATATATATATAATAACAACATTCCACTCTTCTTCCACTTTAAAGCAAATTATACTTATTAATTTTACAGTTTTGACTGCTCCTAGCAGTCTTCATCAGATCTACAAAATTTAAACATTATATCAATACAACAATATTTCATACATATATCTATTATAATGTTACAATTTTACCAGCTTAATTATTAACATTACTTTATTCATTAAACTTACTATTGTATAACTTTTAAATTCTATTTTATACTTTATTTTTCTTATTATTTTTATTCTTAATTATCATATATATATATATATTCATCTTTTACCTTTGTCATAATTTTATAAATTCAATGTAATATTTATAAAAAAATTCTTATATTACTATACTCATATATTTAACCTTATTTTACATTTTACTTATTACTTTAAATTTTTATTATCTCATTCCATTCCTTAATTCTATTTTATCCATATGTTATTCCTTTTTTAGTATTTACTTAATTTTTATAAAGTTATCTTTATTTTTATATGTATTTCTATTTTTATTTCTTACCTTATTATTTACTTTTATTTTTTTCCATCATATTCTATCCCATTATACATTCTTTCTATTTACCTATATACAGCTTTCCCCCCAATTATCTGTTATACAAACTATTTATTTTAGTTTCTATTAGTTTTTACTATTTATTTTTCTATATTTATTTTTATACTAAGATAGTATTTAAACATCCTTTTCTATTAATATTTGGATTTGTCCTATTCCTCCTACTACTTGCATAACATAACATTCTAATATACTCTTATTCTAGTTTATGACCTGTCTCCATAAAAAGCATATATGAAAGTAATCCTCTATCATATTTATGTTGTTTTAACCACCTCACCAACATATTTATTTGTAATCCCTTTATCCTTATATTTTCTACATTCTATCCCATAAACCCCATTTATATATTTTTCCCCATATATATATATATATATATATATATATATATATATATATATAATCTAAAATATCCATTACATTTTTCTTTCTTTTACTCGCTACATTATACTTAATATCATTTTTAAATTTTTTATTAATCTTTCTAATAATATTTTTAATTTCCCTTACTATACTGCTACTATTAACTTTTATTCCTATGAATTCCTTCTTTTTCCCCTCTTCCTTTTCCTCTTTTTTATATCACACTTCTATCTTTTTTATATATTTTTTCATTACTTTTTCTGGATATTCATTTTTCTTAAAATCTTTATTTTATTTATTTCTTTATCATATTTTTTTCCTTCATTACAATAATATTTTGCTTTATATATCTTTGAACTTATCACACTAATCTTATGCTTTATATTTATATTAAAACCCCAATTCTTTGCATGTGTAATATCCATTCTTCTATACACTTCTGTTTTCACTTCATATCTTTTCTCTGTTATTTCTTCTTATCATTATGATAGAGTACCGAAATGGTTAGGAAGGATATTCAGAAAATATGTACATAGAGAAAGTAAGACATTTATAAAGAATAATAAAGAATTATTAAAAGAAATTAAGATAAAAGTAAAAGAATTTAATAAATATAGATTGACAATGGTAAAGATGGATGTAGTATCCATGTATATAAATATTGATGTTGAAAGAGCAACTAATTTGACAATTAATAAATATAAGGAAGATAGTGAAAGAAAAATAGAAATACCTATAGTGATAGTAAAAAATCTAATAGGAATATGTTGTAAAAACATAACTTTTGAGTTTAGTGAAAGGTTTTATGAACAGAAAAAAGGAATGTTAATAGGAGGTGCATTGAATGGGGTATTGAGTGAGATTTATATGCAGGATATGGATTATCAAATGATAGGAGATGAGAATGCACCAATATTAACTAAATAATATGTGGATGATTTTCTGTTAATATTTAATAGGGGTAAAAGACAAATAAAAAGATTTATAGATAAAATAAAAAAAATAGATAAGAAAATATATTTTATATCTGAAGAAAAGAAAGATAATAGATTTGTGTATCTAGATATAATGATAAAGTAAGAGTATAAGGAGGAAAGATGTGAAGTAAAAACATAAGAGTATAGAAAAATGGGTATTACAAATGCAGTGAGTTGGGGTTCTAATATGGATATAAAGCATAAGATTAATGCTATATAGAGAAAAATATTATTGTGATGAAGGAGAGGAATATAATAATGAAATAAAGAGAATAAAAGAAGATTTTAAGATAAAGAATTATCCAGAAAAGGTAATAAAAGGAATATAGAAAAGATAGAAGAGTTATATGAAAAAAGGGAAAGAAAGAGGGGAAAAGAAAAGATGGAATACATAAAGGTAATTAACAATATTATTAGAAATATTAATAAATAATTTAAAAATGATATTAAATATAAAGTTGTGAATAAATAAAAAAAAAATGTAATGGACATTTTAGATAATAGGTATATAAGTGGGGGATAAAAATATATAAATGGGGTTTATGAGATAGAATGTAGAAAATGTAAGGATAAAGGGATTACAAATAAGTTTGTTGATGAGACTAAAAATTCTATACTAGATTAAAACAACATAACTATGATAGAGGATCACTTGTACATATGCATTTTATGGAGACATGTCATAACCTAGAAAAAGAGAATATTAGAATGATAAGTTATGTAAATAGTAGAAGGGATTGAAAAATTAGGGAGGCACTTTTAATAAAGAAGATAAATTCAAATATTAATAGGGAATAGGGCTTAAAAACTATCTTAGTATAAAAATATTTATAGAAAAATAAAAAGTGAAAACGAATAAGAAATAAAATAAATAAGGACTTTGTATAATAGATAATAGAAGGAGCTGTGTATAGATAAAAAGAAAGGATATATGATGGGATAGAAAATGGTTGAGGAAAGACGGTAAAAGTAGATAATAAGGTAAAAACTAAAAATAGAAATATATCTATGAATAAACATAATTTTATAAAAATTAAGTAAATGAAAGAAGTGAGAATAAATTATAAATAAAATAGAATTAAGAAATGGAATAAGATAATAAAAAATTATGATAATAATTGAAATGTGAAATTAGGTTAATATATGAATATTGTAATATAAGAAAATTTTTGTAAATATTACATTGAATTTATAAAATTATGGCAAAGATAAAAAGGTGAATAAATATTAATATTATAATAATTAAGAGTAAAAATAATAAGAAAAATAAAGCAGTAAAATAGAATTTAAAAGTTATACAATAGTAAGTTTAATGAATAAAGTAATGTTAATAATTAAGTTGGTAAAATTGTAACATTATAATGGATATATTTATGAAATATGATTGTATTGATATAATGTTTAAATTTTGTAGATGTAATGAAGACTGCAAGGAACAGTCTAAAACTGTAAAATTAATAAATATATTTTGCTTTCAAGTGTAAAAAGAGTGGAATGTTGTTATTATATGAAACATATATATATATATATATATATATATATATATATATTGTAACATCCTTCCCATTTTGATAGATCTGATAGGCCATCTTTTACACACTGTTACATGAAAGTTAATCAAGCTATGGATACAAAAATATCTTGTTTGCATTTCTAAAAACATAGCTATATTTCCTGATTAACCTGACCCATAAATTTTTATGATTTCAATTGCTGAGTGAATCTGTTTTTAATTTATAAAAAAGGCACCAATGTCATTAGACTTACTGATTCTGCATCAAGTATATCATAACATATAAAATAATGATTTTAAAAATCGGGTTTTTGCTTTCCCGTAAATTAGTTATTTTTTTTCAGAGATATTATTCACAGGGCTAAATTAATAAATATTGGCAAAAGGTAAATTATACATTCAAGTTTTAGTAAACTAAAATAAATAACTAAAATTGATAGCATACAAATGTAAATGATATTAAAAGATAAATATTTTATTATGCAATTAAAATATTTAATAAGTAGTTGTTATTTAGAAAGGACCATGCATGCTAGTATGGGTAATCATTTTATATAATCAATACAGTTTATTTCTTTCAGTTTTCTCTTTAAACAATCCATGGATCAAAAATTCATAAATCAGGGAATGTCTGTATTGAAGTTATGCCATAAATTTATATTAACAATTGTTTGCAAACTTAATTTAGTTACTATTGGGATATGAGTAGCTTATCTTACCAGTAAGTTTGTATAGATTTCTGGGATCCTGATCTCATAAAAATTATAATTGGTCTCTCCTGCTGGCATCTTCAATTATCGGTCCGTGCTAGAGCTGGAGCTTGGCTATGATAACCTATCCATTACGGTGTTCCCAAGGCTTAGTTTCCATTTTTACATGATGGCTTCATTTAGCAATTGGCATACCTGTGCAGAAGTATATTACTGCCACAGATTATGCTCACAGAAACTTGCAACTCTAAGCCACATAAGCAGAAAGTAAAGAAAGACCTAGATCAAAGTTGTCCTCTTCTTTTTATACCTTGATCCAGTTTTTGAACCCTCTGCACATGTTATTATTATCATGACTTTAGATTTATAATCTTCTACATTCTTTATTAGCGTTAGGTTACAAAGTCCTTTTTTACATAATTCCTCCATCTTTAATTAGCTTCCAAAATGTTTTATTGATTGTAATCTTTACTTTGAAATTACCTTCCAATTTTGAATTACAGATAAATAACTTGAAACAAAAAGAATCCACTCTCATGTATGTTTAAAAAAACTAAATTACACAAACTAAAAAAAAAAATTTAAAATGCGTGAATTTAAAAGATCTTTAAATTTACTTTTTCTTTTTTTTAGTTTTTAAATGCCAATACCTTTGGACCATCTATTTGTAGATGTATAATATATATATATATATATATATATATATATTTCTTATTACTCGATAATGGAGATTATCCTATCTCACCAATGCCTATAATAAGGGTTCCCAGATACCACTGTCTTCTGTAATTAGGTTTATTAATCATGCCTGTTAGTAATGGTATGTGGGATGTACAACCATATCTATAATGTAATTGTTTGTAATAAAGGGAGCTAGAATTATGTCTTGCTCCATAACCTTTGCTGGGATTAATAAAATAAATATAATAATAAAAATACTTACCTTTTTCTATGTATGTAAGTATGCACATCAATTTGTTATATATATATATATATATATTTCTGGACTCTAACTTAATCTATTATATAACCAGGTATTGAATCTACTCTTGACAATTGGAATATTCATTTTATAGTGGCATATTTCTGGATCAAATTAACATATAGTTCATTTGTAATGCTCATACATGTATGATACTGGTATTCAGATATTATAATTGTTAACATATAGTTCATTTGTAATCCTCTTATACATGTGGCATTTTTTGATGAAATTGTTGGCATATAATTCATTTGTAATGCTCATACATGTATCATACTGATACCCAAATATTGTTATCATTATTAACATAGAGTTTCCTTTGTAATGCTCATATAGCCTCATACTGATATCCAGATATTGTTATCATTGTTAACATAAAGTTCCATTTGGAATGCTCCTATATGTGTTGCACTTTTTGATCAAATTGTTGGCATATAATTCATTTGTAATGCTTATACATGTATCATACTGAAACCCAAATATTGTTATCATTATTAACATACAGTTCATTTGTAATTCTCTTACATGTATCATAATTTAATCCAAATTATTGTTCTCCTATATCTCATTGAATTTTTTATTAATAAATTATGTATATTTATGTATATTTATTGGTCATATCTTTCCCTGGCTCACCACATCCACCTAACTAAATCCCCACTTAATTAAGTAATGTGTGAGTCTACTCAAAACCCTGAAGTGTATTAAAATGGTATTCCAGGCATTAACAAAGTGTTATGTTCTTATGGGAGCTAGTTAGTATATGATCAAATTAATTTAGTAACTCTAATTTATGCCTGAAGCTGAGATTGAATCCATGAGTCCTTGTTCCAACCTGACCATTGGCACTGAAAAGAATTGATTACTATTAGTAGAATCAGAAGTGTTGATCGTATAATGAAGATTTAGGAGCATTGGCAAATAAATTAAAGCTTAGTACTGTTCCATGATTATAATATGCCAAACATGCTGGGTTTGATGTACTTTTACTAGGTCTCTGAATGTTGTTGGCTAAACACACAATTCTGGCCATTACAATACATAGTGCTTAATAAGTTTTTAATCAATTTTTATTATTATATTTTAAATTACACATTACCATAGTTCCAAAACTGTAGAAAGTTATAGTTGCAATATGTCTATAATAATACAGTAATTTTAAGCAATTTTATAATAATAGAAAAATTTTAGGCAATTTCTCCATATTTACAATAGCTACAATGGTCTCACATTTCAATATATTTACATCTTGCATCAAGCTTTCTAATATCTTCTTTTTTTAGATTTAAAGGATTTTGTTTTATTTTATATTATAAGATGATACTCAGAAAGCATTAAAAGCTGCAGTCTTTTACAATTAGCTGTATATAGATTTACTTAATTATATATATTACATAATTACAAAAATTTTTAAAACATTTCTTTTTGCTAGAGAATCAGATTATTCCAGATATCATTTTAGGGTTTTGGATGAACTTGTATTGAAGATCAAGTATTAAAGTAAATATTGTGTGTACAATTTTTTTGTTTTCTGCTGCAAGTAGTTGTACATTATTCCAGTAAATATTTTGTTGATTTCTAAAATCATTATTATATAAAAATTCATTTAGATTAAATGATGAAGCTCTCATATTAAAAAATACTCTTTATGAAAAAGTTTAAATAGTTTTAACATTGCAATGTAATTTTGCAATGAATGACATATTTGAAAGAGTCTTAAAACTGATCAATGCACATTTTATAAAAATTGTCATTAAAAAATGTGATATTTGAGTTTCTGTGTCTCTATGTAAAGATGACATTGAGAATCAACATTTACACAGATTCATTTGTTTTTACAGAAATATAATGTTGGTAATAACTGTAAATTTAATTTTAATAAAAATAATCAAAACATTTTGCTTCAACTTGACAATGTTTTAATTCTCAAGTCAACGGCTTGTTGTTTATATTTAACATGGGCTCTACATTTTTATAATTTAAAGATGGACATAATGTTTAAACATTCCAATAGGAGTATTTGTTTTAAAGTGCATGAAAATTTAACTTATCAATAATTAACAGTGAGCAAAGCACTGACTTTAAATAACCAGTCATAAGTAACCTCTTGTCTGTTGGTATAATTCAGACATAGGTTTTTGTCTGTTGGTGTTATCTTGAAAATGATTTGAACAGAAACATAATACATATATGATTTTAAAAATTTGAAAGACATGTATTTAGTGAAAATCTAAAACATTTTGAAATTGGGATTATTGTAATTTTTTATTTGAGATAAATTTTATTTTCTTCTTAGAGTAGTTTCCATACATGTTATACACATAAAAATAAAAAGCTTTAGTATAAATAACTATGAGTGAAGAGTAAGTTATTATCATCATTACTAGGAGATTAAATAGTGATGATTTGACATATAGAGACAGATATGATTTTCCAATTGAGCCTATTTTGTAATACTGATTTCATTCATGAGTTATATAGTTGAAAAGGTAAATCTAAAATGTTCTTAGTTATTTCAACAAAGTATTCATTATATATTTTATATGTATGTATAAACCAAGCATATGATTTTGTCATGTTAATGTCTAATATATATATATAATTATAATAAAAATAATAAATTTAATGGTAACAAACTATTATAAACAATCCTTAAATTGGTACAAGTACTTTCCTCAGACTTCCATTAAATTAAAAAAAAAAGTGGAAGCAAACATCATCAATTCAAATTCCACAAATCTCATATTTTAATGTTAGCCGCTGTCTATTTAGTAAATGCATTTTAACCCTAATTATAAAAATTGCCTTCTTAATTTTTCTTTTATTATGGTTTCTCTCTTCACGAACAATTTTCACATTTTCAAAATTAAAGTTAAATTTATGTTTACAAATATAAAAATTCTTTATGAAGACAAAAACCATAATAAAAGAAAAATTAAGAAGGCAATTTTTATAAATAGGAATAAAATGCATTTAATAAATAGACAAGCTGCTAACATTAAAATACGAGATTTGTGGAATTTGAATTAATGATGTTTGCTTCTGCTTTGTTTGCTTTTTTGGGGGGATTTTAATGGCAGTTGACACAGGTTCAAGAAATTAACTGAAAGTACTTCTGTGAATTTAAGGATTGTTTATAATAGTTTGTTACAGTTAAATTTATTATAATTATAATTTAGCTTTAATAAATGGATATTTTTTAAATTTATATTTTATAAATATATTAAGATGATAATTTCTTTTTTGAACTAAGAAGGATTGATGCATCACACATGTAACCTTTACATTGTATAATTTTTTTTATTTCTAGTATATGTATTCTATGGAATTAGTTTTTATGGTTCTTAGCAAAGAATCCATATACAATATACAAGTTAAATGATTAATCACTTAGAAAAGATCCTTGAGATATTGGGTAGTGAAGCTTAAAAGAAAATGAATACCTTACATTAAGCATTATATGAATATCTCAATTTATTAGAAAATTTGTAATGATATACAAAATTGATTTTTTTTATATCTGCTGGTTAATTGGAATTATATCAAAAGTAGATTTGACATTGTGTTGGACTATTATTGAAGTGTTTTTTTTCATTATATCTAATACAGTTTTGAATAGGATGCTTCCTTGACCAAATCATTAAGCTTTTTTTGCAAATTGCATTTTTGATAATGTAAGTAAAACTCAAATTTATCTTTAACCACTGATTTGAAAATTTTTATTTCCAATGTACATATGGATCTACATTGCAAATTTGTTAATTCAGTGATTATTTTTATTTTTTGTATGAAACAAGTAATATTGAATAGTGATCTTGTAAATAGTATATTTCATTAGACAAGAAGTTAGCTAAATTTGAGAGTAGTTTATTAGTCATCATCATCAACCATTATTAATCCAAGGTAGGATAAAGGTCTCTTCCAAGTTCAATCCATCTTCTCTGCCCTTTAGCTTCTCTTTTCCACATCACTTCTGCACACTTTCTTATTTCATCCATCCAACTCACATATGGTCTAATTCTGGATATTTTACAATCTCTTGGAATGCAGTTTACAATTTCAATTGTCCATTTATTATCATCCTTTCTTGCAATATGTCCAGCCTAACTCCATTTCAGTCTTTTAATTTTTTCAATGAGGTCCATAACACCTGTTTGTTCTCTTTCCCATATATTGAATTTTCAATCTTTTCTTCTTACTCCTAACATGCATCACTCCATAAATCCTTGAGTGGTCTGAAGTTTCTATACTGTTTGTCTATTAAGTGTCAAAGTATCAGATCCATAAGTAAGGATTGGAAAAACACATTTATTAAAAACCTTTCTTTTTTCAAACACAGAGGCATATTTCTTTTTAGTATCAAGTTATTTCTATCAAAAGCACTCCAAGTTTAACTCTATGACCAATTTCATTTATTATGTTTCCATCTGTATTAATAATCTGTCCAAGGTATTTGTAGCTGTTAACTTCTCCTAACTCATCAAAATCAATCTTTATTGTCATATTTTAAGTCCTACTTTTGTACTTTCATCTGATAACTGCTGCAACATTTTGTGCAGCTGTAAAGCATTAATTGCAAAAACAACTACATCATCTGCAAAATCTTAATGACTTAAATAACCTCCATTTAATTTCACTTCTTTAGCTTCCCATTTTCGTCCACAAAATATTTCTTGCCGCACTGCTGCATAATGGTTTGTATATATGCAGTCACTCTGTCTTACCCCCTTCTCAATGTTGACTTTCCTTGTGTGGTGCATGTATGTGCAGACATGTATGTACATGGTGATAAACAAAAATATAATATTAAATTATGACACAATAATTATTAGTATCATAGCTGCTTAATGCTTAAAACAGTCAACCATGAGCAATAGAATGAGTTCAAACTCATAACAGTGCTGCTAGCATTGGCTTTAAATGAAGTGTAATTTATAAATAGGATATTTACTACTTTATATCCACAGTTTCTCAGGGAAAAAATTCTATCCTATTCATATTTACACTTTATTTAATGTCAATAGTAGCAGCACTGGTATGGGGTTTAAACCCATTCTATGGCTCACAGTTGCTTGTCTCAAGAATTAGGCAGCTATGATACGAATAATTATGTCATAAATTAATATAATATATATACTTTATCACCATGTACATATTGTGTGTGCACTAGCATCATAATGTAATTTAATTGTTACTGTTGCATTTTTATAAATATTTTTTAAAATATGACAATATCCTGGATCTATACTTTGATGATCCAATGCTTGAATCACTGTAGAAATGTTTATACAATCAACTGCTTTTTCATACTCTACAAATCCAAAGCATAATGTCAACTCATATTCCTTTGTCTTTTCTATAACTTCTCTCAATACTGTAATAAAATAAATTTTAAATCCAACTTGTTTTCCAGGTTGGTGTAAACCCAATGTTCTCTCTCAATTGTAAATATCTTGGTAAAAATTTTATATAAAAGTCATAAAAGGCAGATAGGTCTGTAATTTCTAATATCTTCTATGTCACCTTTGTTGAATATTAATATTAGTACTGCATTATTCCAATCATCTGGTACATATATATCATTTAGACATTTGGAATATAATTTTGGTAAAAAAATTCTATTTTTTCACAAGCTTCTTTTAATATATCAATTATAATTCCATCATTATGTGGAGTCTTTCTTTTCTTCATAAATTTGTATGCATGTCTCACTTATTCATTTAAAATTCTGGGCAAATCAGAAGATATAATAGATATAGGAGGTACTTGTGCTTTATTACAATATTATTCTTGATAGATGTCTTTTAGCCATTTTTTTGATGTAATCTCTGTATTTAGAAATAATTCCATCTTTTTTTATTGTGAATATAAATTTTCTACCAATACCAAAATGTTGTTTAACAATCTTGAGACTTTTATTTACTTCTACAATTTTCTTTGCTAGTTCACAATTATACATTTTTATATCATTTTCAACAATTTTCAGCACCATTTTACAAAATGTGAGATATTCAATCCTTTTTAATGCATCATTTTTGTATATCTTTGTATTCCTTCTTTTCTTAGTAAATTCTCTAGTCTCAGTAGAAATTGTATTGGTCAATTGCTGCTTTTTTCTACCAGCTATCTTTGTTGCAGTTTTTAAAAGTGTATCAGTTCTTTTCATATTAATTTAATTCAAATCTGAATCATGTTCAAATTCCACTAATACTTGAAACCAATTTGTAAGTTTTAATTTAAATTCATTAGAATGTTTCTGAATATTAGGAATATCAAGTATAAATATTGTTTTTCTTAATAATTTTTGTCTCTCTAGTTTTGCATTAACATGTATCATTCTCTGTTAAATTTATTAAGAACATTACAAGCCTGAATCATGTATTTTCTGTTAGTCAAAATATAATCCAATTCAGCTGAACCTTCATTTGGATGCTTTCATGTCCATTTCATCTTAACATTTTTCTCAAAAAAAGCATAATAAAAAGTGTTTCTTTTTCTGCAAACTCCACAAGTCTATGTCCTCTGTAATTTATATTACCATAACTAAAATTATCTACAGCACTTTCATCTTTCTTTGTTTACCAATTCTAGCATCAAAATTTCCCATAACAATTTTAAAATGTTGTTTACTTTGATCAAAAGCCTTTTGTACATCCATATAAATATCGTCTACTACTTCATCACGATGAGAACTTGTAGGAGCATAAATCTGAATTATCTGCATTTGGTATCTGCCATTAAGTTGCATAACTAATCTTGCCACTCTGTCTGATACAACATTCATTTCCACAATGTTGTTTTTGCACTTTTCATTTATAATGCAGGTTCTTTTTTCACTTGGATGTGATCTGCAGTTATGAGTACTTAAATAAAAAGTTGTTCACAAATGGCAGCTTGGGTTCACAATCAGTGGATTCCTAGCTTCCTCCATCTTCAGCCACCAATGCTCACTTGGTTGTTGACTTTACAGTCTCCTGGAGTTAAGGGCCATAATTTATTTTTGTTTGTTATGATTGTATATATTTATTGCAAAAATATTTATCATTTATACATACATTCCTTCTACCTTATCAAGCAACTGAGAAGGAAGACCATGGTGTTTCTTGATCTTAAACTCAGAGGGTAAACACCAATAAACTCACCATGCTGGCTAATGCATGTTTGTGGGCAGCCCATTCATGTTCATATAATATATTAATAATCACATTATAATAACAGCTACAACAACAAGAACATATAGAGTGGACATTAGGAGTTTGTCCTGCTAAGTGCCTTTAAAGTTTCTAAAAAGAATCAAATCATTTCCTTTCAGCTAATATCAAACTCCTTTCTGCAGCCAATTTACTAGTAAACTGGCTTAAATGAGATGTATACTCTGTATATCTAGGTAACATGATCTTGGCATTTATTGTTAAAATCTATTGAGTGTAAAATTTAAATCATTATTTTGTGTTCCAAGATATTGGTGGAGTTATAAAAAAAAATTTATTTTGCAATTTGTTTTTATAATGTAGGTAGATTAGCTTACACATATTGTATACATAAATAATCTTTTCTGGAATTTTAATTGTGCTGCTATTCTATATTATAGGCAGATTATCCATAATTTAAAGACTATAATGCTTATTCTATGCATGATGTTTGTTTACAATTATATGTTTTTTATTGCAATGTATTCATTTATGATTCATTGATAAATCTCAAGCTGTTCTTAGAACAATAACTTTAGTAGATTCACTTTGTGTACATATAGATTGAGTCATTCTTTTGTATAGATTATCAGATAATTATAAAATCTTTGATAGAAAAGCTTTATTCTGACTCATCTGATAAATTGTGTAAAAAGTTATATTTACAAATGTATATCAACAAAATGACATTGTAGTTTGACTTGCAAGAAGAACTCATATTTTTCTTTGATTGGAGAGTGAGTAAAATTAAATATTATGAAATAATAATAATGAGAATTTGGTGAATAAAATACATGATGTATTGATGATGTGTGTCTATCATGTTAAATGCCATAATTATTTGTAATATTATCATTTATAAATTAACTGATGCAATTGATTTATATTTATAATATACCATAATTATATGTTAATAACATCTTTCAATTTTCTTGGTTATTTCATTAATGAACTTACCTTATCCCAAATGATGTTTTTCATTTTAGTAATATTATCATTTATAAATTGACAGCTGCAATTAATTTATCTTTATAATATACCACAATTATATGTTACTAACATCTTTCATTCTTCTTGGTTATTTCATTAATGAACTTACCTTATCCCAAATGATGTTTTTCATTTTAGTAATATATAATATTTTTTGTTTCCATAAAAATGCTTTTCATTTCTCTGCACAATCTTATCAATTGACTTTATTTTTCTTTTGACTTCTATAACATGGTCTTAGTTATCAAAACATTAGTTTTTTCTTTAATCAGTTAAATCCTTTTAATTTTTTTGTCATTTACAATATTTTTTATTATTTTGTATTAATGTCAATAAAAATTATTTTTATGCTGCTAATCTTTAATAGTTCTTATTATTACAACATTTTAAATGATCTGACGTTTTTCATTTTTATTGGTTTCAATTTTCTAAATATATATATTATTTATCTTTTACCATTTTTTAGTCTTTTTAAGATCAACATTAATTTGTATCATATTAACTGAGTATTTTGTTCTGCTCTATTTAACTCAAAATAACTATACCTACAAGAACATTGAAAGAGTTTAAAATGCATACTGCTTTATAGTTTTCTTAAAGAAAAGACATGATCTGGGACTGAATAATATTTGGTGTCCTTGTTTAATGTATTAACTGAATATAAATATTATGAATATTTTATGCATAGCATGCATGTACTATATAAAATGCTATTCACTGTTAAAAGTCTAGTTAAACCACCAAATATCACATGATCACCGTTTTTTATGCTTGCACAACAGGCAAACTTCTCCATACAGCAGTGCTACTTATTGCAATGCAGAGTAATCAATGGATGCCAGAAGGTTTGTGCACAAAAATCCATATCTAATGCTTCATCATCCATTATCCCCAGACTAGTTTCTAGCTTGTGGTCTTTTTCAGTGAGAAGCCTTGGCTGTGAGAGTACTGCATCTAGATCTCAGGATTTAATGTAACCCTCCAGCAACCACCTTTTATCTTTACTTAACTATAAAACTAAGAGAATAATATTGAAAACACAATAAATTTTTTTCCAATCTAAGCTCATTAGCTTATATAGGCGTGTAGGTCTGAACTCAGTTCAGTACCTATAAATTTTGGGGTCTTTGGCTCTTTAATAACTACAGCCATTATTATTAGATCCAGGGTTTCTTACTGACAAAGGCCACAAGCCAGAAACTAGTGGGGAGATATTGAATGAGTAACCCCTAGATAGGGATTTTATGCACAAGTCTTCTGACATCTATTGATTACCATGGCTTGCACTGAGTCACACTATTGTATGGAGAGTTTTGCCTGTTTCAATAACAGTTATGAGCAAGCATAAGAAATGGTGATCATGTGATATTTGATAGTTTACTATCAATCCTGCTTTGTAACATAATGTTGGATATTGTTATTAAAGAACCAAAGACACCAAGATTATAGGTACTGAACTGAGTTCAAAACGTTATGACTATATAAGCTAATGAGCTTAGATCAAATAAATTATTGCTTTCCAATTTTATTCTCATAAGTATTGTAGTTAAGTAGAGATAAATGGTGGTTGCTGGAGGGTTGAATTAGATCTAAGATCTAGGAACAGTGCTCTCAGACACAAGGCTCTTTACTTATGAAGGCCACAAGCCAGAAACTAGTATGGGGATAGTGTATGAGTAGACACTAGATAGGGATTTTATGCAAAAGCCTTCTGGCTTCCATTCATTACTCTGGCTTGCACTGAGTAGCACTGCTGTATAAAGAGTTTTGCCTGATTTAATAAAAGTCTAGTTAAATAGTTAACTGACATTTTATCTTGCTATTATTATGTTTATTTAAGCAGAAAATTTTATTTGTACTTTATTGTGATCATCATTATCAATGTAAATATCATCCTCTTCTCAATCTTGTATAATGTGTAACTTTCCATCATTAATATTTTATGCATTGTATATATATTCTAATTATCATATCAACATTTATCATCATCATCATCATCAACCATTATCAATCCACTGCAGGATGAAGGTCTCTCCAAGTTTAATCCATCTTCTCCTATATTTAGCTTCTCTTCTCCACAACACCCCTGCACATTTTCTTATTTCATCCATCCATCTCACATGTGGTCTCTTTCTGGGTCTTTTACAATCTCTTGGAATCCAGTTTAAAATTTCAATTGTCCATCTATTATCATCTCTTCTAACAATATGACCAGCCCAACTCCACTTCAATCTTTTAATTTTTTCAATGAGGTCAGTAACACCTGTTTGTTGTCTTACCCATACATTGCGTTTTCGATCTCTTATTGTTACTCCCAACATACATCTCTTCATACTCCATTGAGTGGTCTGAAGTCTCTGCATTGCTCTTCTATTGAGTGTCCAAGTCTCAGATCCATAAGTAAGAACTGGTAAAACACATTTGTTAAAAACCTTCCTTTTCAAACACATAGGCATATTTCCTTTTAGTATCAAGTTATTTTTACCAAAAGCACTCCAACCAAGTTTAATTTTATGACTAATTTCTTCCATTATGTTTCCATCTGTATTAATAATCTGACCAAGGTATTTGTAACTGTTAACTTCTTCTAATTCATCATAATCAATCTTTATTTTCATATTTTGAGCAAATCGATTAAACATTACTTTAGTCTTTTTAACATTTATCGTTAGTCCTACTTTTCTACTTTCATCTGCTAACTCCTGCAACATTTCCTGAGCTCTGAAGCATTATTTGCAAAAACAACTACATCATCTGCGAAATCTAAATGACTTAAATACTCTCCATTTACTTTCACTACTTTAGTTTCCCATTTTAATCCATAAAATACTTCTTGCAGCACTGCTGTAAAGAGTTTTGGAGATATGGAGTCACCTTGTCTTACACCTTTCTCAATGTTGATTTTTCCAGTATCATTATGTAATCTAATTGTTGCTGTTGCATTTTTATAAATGTTCTTTAAAATATGACAATATCCTGGATCTATACCTTGATGATCCAATGCTTTAATCACTGAAGAAATGTGTATAGAATTGAATGCCTTTTCATAATCTACAAATCCAAAACATAATGACAAACTCATATTCGTTTGTCCTTTCTATGACTTCTCTCAATACCTGGATATGATCTATTGTACTAAAACCACTTTTAAATCCAGCTTGTTCTCTTGGTTGGTGGAAATCCAAAGTTCTCTGTAGACGAGTTGTAATTATCTTGGTAAAAATTTTATATAAAACTGATAAAAGGCTGATAGGTCTGTAATTTCTAATATCTTCTTTATCACCTTTTTTAAATATTAATATTATTACTGCATTCTTCCAATCTTCTGGTACATCTTTATCATTTAGACATTTGGTATATAACTTTGCTAAAATTGTTTCTATTTCTTCACCTGCTTCTTTTAATATATCAATTATAATTCCACCATTTCCTGGAGTCTTTCCTTTCTTCATACACTTAGTTGCATGTTCACTTCTTCATTTAAAATTCTGGGCAATTTGGAAGATGTAATAGATATGTGAGATACTTGTTCTTTATTACTATATAATTCTTGATAAAAATCTTCTACCAATTTCATGATGTCATCTCTCTTTTTAGTAATAATTCCATCTTTTTTTCTTATTGCAGATATAAATTTTCTAACAATACCAAAATGTTGTTTAACATTTTTGTAACTTTTATTTTCTTCTACAGCTTTTCTTGCTATTTCACAGTTATACTTTCTTATATTATTTTCAACTCTTTTCTGTACCATTTTGCAAAATTCGAGATATTCAATTTTTTTTAATACATCATTTTTGTATATCTTCATATTCCTTCTTTTCTTCATAAATTCCCTTGTCTCAGTAGAAATTTTATTAGTCAATTGCTGCTTTTTTCTACCAGCTATGTTTGTTGCAGTTTTTAAAAGTGTATCAGTTATTTTCATATTAATTTCATTCAAATCTGAATCATGTTCAAAATCTCCTAACACTTGAAACCTATTTGTAAGTTCTAATTTAAATTCATTAGAATGTTTCTGAAGATTAGGAATATCAACTGTAAATATTGTTTTTCTTAATAATTTTTGTCTCTCTAGTTTTACATTAACACGTAACTTACATCTTACTAATCGATGATCACTTCCTGTGTTAAATTTATTAAGAACATTACAATCTTGAAATATGTATTTCCTGTTAGTCAAAATGTAATCCAATTCTGCTGTACCTTCATTTGGATGCTTCCATGTCCATTTCCTTTTAACATTTTTCTCAAAAAATGAATTCATAATATAAAGTTTTTCTTTTTCTGCAAACTTGACAAGTCTATGTCCTCTCTCATTTCTATTACCATAACCAAAATTACCTACAGCAATTTCATCTTTCATTTGTCTACCAATTCTAGCATTAAATCTCCCATAACCATTTTAAAATGTTGTTTACTCTGATCAAAAGCCTTTTGTACATCCATATAAAAATCTTCTACTACTTCATCACTATGAGAACTTGTTGGGGCATAAACCTGAATTATCTGCATTTGGTATCTGCTATTAAGTTGTATAACTAATCTTGCTACTCTGTCCAATACACCATCAATCTCCACAATATTGTTCTTCCACTTTTTATTTATAATGAATCCTACTCCACTTGTATTTCCAATATGTGCGCCTTTATAATAGAGTATATGCCCACTTTTTAAATCAATTGTTTCTTCTCCTTTTCTTCTAACTTCACAAAGTCCAATAATGTCCCACTTAATATAAGACAGTTCTTCTTCTAATTCTTGCAATCTTCCTTCACTTGAAAGTGATCTGCAGTTGTAAGTACCTAAATAAAAAGTCATCATCAAATGGCAGCCTGGGTCTGCAATCAGTGGATTCTTAGCACCCTCCGCCTTCGGCCACCAACAGCTGCCTTGGTGGGTGACTTTACAGCCTCCTGGGAATAAGGGCCATGCTTTATTTTTGTCTGTCATAATTGTATATATGTATTGGAAAAATATTTATCATTTACACAAACATTCATTCTGCTATATCAGGCACTGAGAAAAAAGACCATGGTGTTTCTTGATCTTAAACTCAGAGGTAAAAATCCAATAAACTCACCACACTGGCTAATACGTGTTAGTGAGCAGCCCATCCATGTTGGTATACTATATGAATAATCACATAGTAATAACAGCTGCAACAACAAGAACGTATGGAGTGGACATTAGGAAATTGCCCTGCTCAGTTCCTTTAAGGCCTCCAAGAGGAATCAAAGGGTCTCCTTTCAGTTAATAGCAAACTCCTTTCTGCAGCCATCAACATTTATATCATAAAATAAACATAATATTATAACAATAAAATACTTACTGTAGCCTTCAGGTTTAAGTTCAAAATGACAGTTGTACATTCAGCCACTAAACTTGTATAGCATTTCCATCTAATTTTTTTACCATTTTTTTGAATCTATACATATACAAATAATAATGTTGCTCATTATTATCCCAACTTAGCCACAACCTGATGAATATCATGAAATCATTCATGAATTTACTTTGCTTTTATAACTGAGATAATCTGTGTTGCTCTCTGTAACAATTGATGCAGCTGGACTTAAAAATTCTTGGTCTAATCAGTGATTATATGAATTACTTCAATATGATATTACAATATAAAAATATTGTGGAAAAAATATTTTGATATGACAATCTCTTATATATTAATAAAAATGAAGTATTTTACTATTCTTTCTTCTTGTAGTTCATTTATGCATTGTCTAATTTTATAAAACAACACATTTCTTTCTTTAATGGCATACAGTGCTACATTTTATTTTTTATTTAGCTAATATTATAGTTTTTTCTGACCAGCAGTCATTTGAAAATGTAAATATAGTGAGCATTTGAATATTGTACAAGTTTAAGAAATTAGAAACATAGTTATTACTACTATTGTATATGTTTAAATAAAATTGAAAATGTTTCCAAGATCCACTATGGATGAGAGCAGAGAAGAGGTTGGGAATGAAAAGGTTGCAATACCAGTACTCCTATGGAAGATGAAAGTATAGAGGAACAGACATCAGAGGTCACTATGAAGGATCCTCTTACACTTGACAATGAAGTTAAGCAAAACCAAGTACCTTCACAATGAAATGAAAACTTGATAGCCATGTTACAAAACATGGTGAGAGAAAATCAAAGAAATGCAAAGAAAATGGAATTTAGATTACTATAATCAATTCAAAAAATGCAGGAGATTCAAAAGAAATGGAAGTTATACTTAATGGCATTAAATCAAAGGAATGCAGAGAAGTGCAGGAAGATGACTCAAAGGATTGAAATGCTGTGGGAAAGAAATGGGATCAAGATACTAACATGATTGAGAAAAGTGAAAGATGGCTTTCACAAATAATAATAAAAGATGGGGAAAAAAAGAGGAGTGAAAAATGGTAGAGAAGTTGACTCTCAAGAAAAAATATCTGACATTGTAATTTTACCTAAGGAAGCTGTAAGTGTGGAAGAAATCACTGTACCTACTGAATTAAAGTCAGAAATTAAACCAATAAAAATGTCATGACAAAGGAAGAAGATAAGACAATATCCCCATTTCAAATAAGATTGAAAAAAATAGTTGGTATTAATACATCTAAACTTTTTGAGCCAAGAATTGATTCAGAGGTTATAGAAGAAGAAATATTGCAAGTTGATGGTCAGAAAAGGTATTAGAAATGATTCAAAAAGATATGCTAATAAGGGAATATGTTAAAACACAAAAGGCATTCAGATCAGGCCAGGATGATGAGCCAAGAAATAAAAACATATCCTGTAAAAGAGGAAGATTCGAAAGCCTTGATATTTCAAAAGATTTAGAAGGAGATTGTCATCATCATAAAAATGACTAGAATTATAAGATTTAAAAGATGGTCTCCAAGAAAACAAAAATCTGCAGATCCTTGTACCCCAGATCATAAATATGCTGAAAAAAAATGTAATTGTAGAAAAGTGTATTAAAAGAGACAAGGAACCAGAAGATATTGTTGAAATAGAGCCAGTTGACAAAACTTTAGAACTTTAAAGCAAAGATATTGCAAAGGAACTACAAATTGAATATCATATTACACAAATAAAGAAAATTGAAGAAAATATTACAAAACCCAGTGAAAAGAAAGATAAAGCACAATTGGGATGTATTAAAAGGGAAGAAATTGATGTTTCCAAAAGATGTCAGGGAGATTATCAACCCATCTTCAAAAAAACTGCTAATTGATGAAGATATTTTTAAAATTGTGAAAGGAGAAGCAATATATAAAAAACAAAGTGAGACTCAGATAGCATCAATTATAGAAATAGAATTTACAAAAATGAAAGTACCAGTAACAAATATTGAATTAGAAGACATTGAAGAGATGATTGAGCAATTGATGTCGAAAGAATAGAACAGAAATTGATAGTAAGAAGAAGGAGATAGTGATTAAGGAAGAAATTAATGAAGTAATTCCAGTCCTTGAGAAAGAAATAATACCCATCATCAGTGAATTCATTGAGCCTTTAAAAAAGCAGAAAAAATGAAAAATGTAAAATGTGGAATAGAAGAAATGAAAGGTGATTTGAGAGTATTCATTTATTATTAAGATTCATAGAGTGCATGTGCATTAGCTTGAAAAGCTGATCATTAGTTTATAGCAATATTTTATGTAAAATAACACTTTTCAATTATTTTTCTATAAATGAAGTGTTTATATGTAAAAAGAATAACTTATAAAGTGAAATATTTTTTTATAAATATTTTCTAAAACAAAAATTACTTAGAAATAGAAAAGATTTGTGGTCTAGATTTTTTTACAGAAAGATGTTTGAATTTAAACAACAACTTATTTTAAAATACTAGTTTTAAGGCAATTATATGCTGATCATGTCCTTCTCTTTTTTTCCATATATATATTTCCTTCACCAATTTCTATCATATATATCTATATTTCAAAACAAAATACATAAACGATTAATTAATAATATTAATTATACAAATATACATTCATGATGTCAAAGATAAATCTTTTTAAAAGTTTTATAAAATATGACACCATTTATATCAAAGCAATGTTAATGAAATTATGAGAATATTAAACATATAATAGTTAATGTTATTGATTTTATGAGCTTTACACCCATATAACACTAGTAAATCAGATTCTTCACAAAAATTACAATATAGCATATTATGAAGTTGAAATAATAGCAGTTTATGTCATTATGTTTTCCTTAATGATTTATACAAATCATTAATATAATTCTAAAATAGCCACTTACTTATTAATAAAAAGTTTCATGGCACCAGAATTTTGTTTGCTGTATAATTTTTATTGGATAAATATTTGCAAATCATTGTTAATAGATTTCTTGTTTAGTGTGTAACAGAACTTTATATCAGGGTCAGTTATAAGTTTTAAAATGTTTGGTTTTGAAGTCAAATTCAAACAACTGGTGGAGGTATCAAGTTTTTATTCATTGAAATATATTAATTGCTTCTACAAAGTTCAATTTCAAAAAGAAGTCTTATAGAGAGATAGAGTTTATATACACATTTTCTCTACATATTAATATTTTTTATATTATAAATAAATTATTAATTAGACTTAATTCATAATTTGTGTGCAATTATTTTTTTCAGTATATGTATTTTCATGAATCAGAAACAAATTATTATAGTTTTATGTATTCATTAAAAATAAAATTGCTATCTCTTTACATAGAAGGCAATTGAATTATACTACAATAAAAATAATCACTTATAATGCTTATTTTCAGAAATCCAATTATTCATTTTTTCCTTTTTTTTAAGAAAGATTTAAAATACCTTTTTATTATTTTTTCTTTTCTGTTTAAACTAAAATTAGCAGATTTAATTATAACAATATTTTTGATTAAGGCTATTTTTTAGTGAATTTGTTTAACTTACTTATATTTTGAAAGAAATGTAATATTGTATTTATTCACTCAAACAGTCACTACTATAAATATCTATTTAAGCACACATTAATTAATATTTAAATCTTTCAGCTACTGATAACAAAAATTAACTTCTTGCATTCGATTCTTTTTATAAATTATTTTTCTTGCATTTCTTTATTTTTTTTATATTTTATAATGCATGTATATGTAATAAACGTTTTGTATGTAAGACTTAAATGATCATGAAATAAATATAAGTTATCTATTTATCACATAGAAAAATAAATATTTGGTAAAAGCCTGAAATCAGGGCAAAGCCGCTTGGAGCATTGATGCTAGACAAAATCAATGAAATATAACGTTACCGGGCTGCCGCAACTTTTTTCTTTTTTTATACAACAAGGTTTTTTTTTTTTTCTAATATTGATTAAACGAATAATTTTTATTTCATTTTAGAACATGATTTCTTTATTATTAAACAAATTTTGATGCTCATTTTTGTTACTTTTTGTGGGTTTTTTGTTGGAACCTGATATTTTTTCAACAAATTTTGCTAATTGTATTTTTTTTCTTTTTATCATTTGAAAACTTCGAACTGTTTCACGACGTCAAAAAAATTTGTTTGAATCCCACCACCGAAAAAATAGAATACAATTATTTGCGACTTGTTTAGAACTTAATTCTACCTTTCTTTTATTTTTATTTTTTTTGTCTTGACTAAATGGTTTTTCTTATTATTATTATTTTTACTTTTTTTTTTTAAACACAACTTGTTATCACTTTGATTTAGATTATGTTTGAATTAGCCTTTTTTTTTTGGATACTACAAGAAACAGCTTTTTGAGCGGGGGAGGAATTCGTACTGTTTATTATTAACTAAAAATGCAACAAAAATAGTCAATTATTTTAACAGCGCTGAAAAAAGAGAATCAACTTTGAGACTTGTTTCGAATTTTGATTTCTTTTCGGTTGACGTAATTGTTTTTCTTAATATTAAATTTAAATTTACTTTTGTGTTTTTGCCGATTCAAAAATTGTTTTCAAGCACCCACCCTCACCCACACTCGGAAAAAGAATTGAAACCAAAAAGTCAAGAATTTAACCTTTTTTTTCTTTTTTTGAAACAACTTTTTCTCACTTTTTACTTTGATTTCTATTTCGTTAGAATTACCTTTTTTTTAGCCTTCTACACTAAACTGCTTTTGGGGGTGGGGTGTATTTCGTAATTTGTTATTCTTAACAAAAAGTCAACCAAAGTCGTCATTTATTTTAACCCCACTGCAAAAAATTGAATCCAAATACTTGTCAATTTCGAATGAAATAAACAAAAAAAAAGGACACAAACTTTGGACTTTTTAAAATTATTTATTCAATTTTATTGTTGTAATAAAAAGTGGACATTACGTGTGTCTGACAAAATTAAAAAAAAAAAAAACACAATCTCACACACTTTCTTTACTCGGCAATTTATCTGAAGAAAAGTTTCAAAATTGCACGTTCGTCTCAGATCTTTTAGTGGTCTCGAATATTTTCCCCACCATGCAGAAATGTGAGTTAGCACGTGAGCTTGTTGGAATATACACTTTGCCAATTGTTTTACATATTATCTTTTTTTTTGGAAGGGTGGGGACCATATGACAATTCTTAATAATTAACATTTTTTAAATCGAAATGACATTACTCTATTATGGAGATTTGAAAAAGTCGTACCGCCTTGAAATTTAAACACCCTCAGGCGATACGGTAATCAGTTATGAAAAGAACGAATACGCGTAAATAGCTTCGAAGCACAAAACAGGCTGTAATATTTTTGTGCGATGTCATGTAAAGTGGCCTAGCTCGATGGGTTAATACAATACGGTAAATGTTGTATTAGCCTGCAAGGCTGCGGCCGGTATCTTTATGTGTTTTGACACATAAACAATGCCCCAAGCGGCCATGCCTGGATTTCAGGCTTTTACCAAATATTTTTTCTTACACTACTTTTGGCTTTTATCCACATGACTTCATGCTTAATTTTTACTAATTGTCTTTAAAGCATGTATGATTGAAATTTATCATATACCTCATTGTAATGTGGTCAAGAATTACAAAAAGTATATTAATGCGTTTTTTCTATGTAATAAAAAATCACTATTCCTCTATTTATTTTTCTGTTTCCCAAGTCTATAAAACATAGGTTGAGTATCAATAGATGTATTACTATGTACATTACACATGATGTATCATCTTTTCATATTGTTAATGGTTACAAAAATTTCATATATACTGCAGCAAGAAAATGTATTGTTTTTAATATCCAGAAGATATTTGCTAACATAATAGAAAAAATGAAAGAGTAAAGATAAAGATAAAGTACACCATCATCCACCTTTATTATAAAAATTATTTAAATATAAAAGGAATATTAAAAACCATGAATATAGAATGTGGGCAGAGATTGCATAAACAATACTATAAGTTATATCACTATGATTACAAAAAATAATTATTAATCATCAGCATTTTACAACAAACAACAGTCAATAATCACCAATCCACAATGTGATTGAATTTCAAAGTGGTCCACTACAAATAGGTCTATTATCTAGCCACTGCAAAATATATACTCAAAATATAACAGAAAAAACTTGGATTCTTAGACTTCAGTGCTAATACATGCTGGTCATCATATGTGTTCTGGCCATATACTATTATTAATATGCTGGCCAACTATAAACTTAATTTCTAATGAAAAACAAAATAACATGTAATACTTTTTGGAAGGTTTGTTATTCTAGTGTTTTAGTTGAATTTATATGTTGCACTATTTCTATCTTCTAATATGAGTATTGAATGTCTTTAAAAATAGTTAACTTTATTTAAATATTTCAATACATTTAGCTGGTATAGAAATAGAAGATTTCAGTATCAAGAAATAGAAGATTAAACAAGTTTAGTATGTGAACATTTCAACAGGTATTCATGTGTTGTTTGCCTGACCAATGGCACTACCACTATGGGAATCTGAAATGGACCCTTAGATTATTCAATATTGAATTTTAAGTAACACTTTTTTCAGTTGAGAAGTCCTGCCAAAGGAAATAGTCTATAGAAATTTCATAGACTTATCTATGATGTTCCTCCTGATTTCTCCACTTTTTCCTAAAGGTAAATTTGGTTAGTGGTTTTTATACATTATGTATAGTCACACTTGGGGAACTTATGGGATTGTTTACCATTGTTATAAGAGCACCTTTTTAAAATTTTCTTCTGGGTATTTTTATATAATATTTTTGTGTTTTCTAAATTGAGCATATGTTCATACGTGCATACATGGTCTGCTACACTAGGCACATCTGTTTTCTTTTTTCTAATCAGGAATCTTTCTATCCTTGAAAACACTTTTCAATGGGACAACTGGTCTCACCAATATGTGTTGGTCCACATTCACATGGTATTCCATAGATATATATGTGTAGGCTTAAATGCATATACATATATAGGTATAAACTGAATGAAAAAAATAATAAGCTTTATAAATCAAAGAAAATCTGATTCTGTTTAAATAGTAAGTAAAAGATTTATAATTTTAAGATTAGAAAAACATTATTTTATAAAAGTAATAACAGTCTAATTAATGAAAGTAGAATATGTTGTTAATGAAATAAAACAATTAAAGAAATTTGAATTTATATTTTCTTCGTAAAATAAACAATAAACTAAAAAATAAATCATTAATTAAAAGAGATAATGATGTATATTCTTGTATGGAGCATTGAAATGAAGATTCTCCTGAGTCAATGAATGGTAGGACAAGGTCGAGAATATTTCATGTGATTCTTAAACCTTCACCTGTGTGCATGGACATATGTTGGAGCAAAACATCTTCCTTGGGTCAGTGACTTCAATTGTAGAGAGCTGGCCTCAGAACATGTGAACAGTCAGCTAGAACTCTTACACATTGTATTGATCTAAATTATTATTTATGTATGCCTTTTGATCTTATTATGTAAAATTATCATATGTATGTAAATAGTTAATTATTATTCATTAAATTACATAAAGATTAACTGTATAGTAGAGATTTGTACATTGTGGGAAGTAACATTTAAATCAGCTAGGCATAACAATTGATGTTACAGTCTTGATTTGAACCTTTAATCAACTAATACTAAATAGTTAAATTTAAGTAAAGAACAATTAGGTGATGCAAGTAGCAATCAATGAATTAGACACTAGTAAGACAAGTACCTGGCCTCTATATGTCCAACATGTGGAAAAATACTTATACATTAATAAAGTTAGAATGTGTCATTATTAAAAATTGCTGGGAAAGGAGTTATTGAAATAACCAACAGACTCACTCAACCTCTAACTTCTGAAGATTGTACACATGGTTAGTGTAAAGAGCATTTGTGTAACCACTTTAATCTCCAACCCCCTACACATGTCACTAGACTGCAATTCTAAGACTGGAACTAAGGTTGAAATGAAAGTATAAAAGATTACAATAGTGCTTTTTCTAATCTACCAATGAATTGTGTCTATAGATTTTTTTCAAGATAAAGCCTTTTTGGAACAATTTGTTACAGGTATGTGGAATGATAGTTTACATCAATAATTATTGTTATACAGAGGCTATAAAATGTGGGATAGCCTTTGAGCTGGTGCTTGATCAATCTTGGAAATTTTTTTGATTTTCATGATGAGTAATAATAATAGTGCTAACAGCAAAACTGTGTTTATACATTTTTACTGTGGGACAAGTGCCATAAAGCCAATAATTGTTTGTTATAAATGAGAACACTGTAATGATTACAAAAAAGGACACATAAAAATTGTGTAAAGAAAAACAGTAATCCCAACAAGAAAAATAATAGTTATACACATTCATATCAGTCAGGCAATTTAGCATACCAATATTTAAAAAATGACCACTGATGATGACAAAATTATATTAAAACTAAAGCTGTGTAATCACCCCACATCTATGGAGGTAATAGTAGTCATGTATTGTTGATATCAATCTGCAACTGGACTACTGTAACTTCTTTGAGTAAAAAATCCTTCAACTAGAAAAAACTAACCTTAAAGCATTACTCATAAATGGCAACATGAGCAAAATTAAAGGTGTTGTCCAGGCCCTCATAAGTAAAGTGGAGGGGAATGTGATACAGTTAGCCTTATACATAATTTATGCCACTGTCAATCCCATATAAAGATGAGACTGGTCCAGTGAAATGGGAGTAAAAATAACAATTACTAAAAAATTACTAGTTCAGAGAGAAAAAAACCTTCAAAAGGTGTCAAGAGAAATTAGGATAAAACAGATATACTCAAAAAGAAAACAAACATTTCCAGCTGTCAGTCATTAAGCAGGTCAGAGAAAGTCCATGGTAACCAGAAACAGAAATAAACTAAGTATACAAATCAGTACTGAAATCAGAGTTAAAAATAAAATCATAGCTCATTGGGTAGAGGAGGATGACAGTTACCAATGGATTGTAAAGTAGATCTGCAAAGAAAAGCTGAATCAGTAGCCTACTTTTCTTTATGAAGAATTATGGAATAACCATGAGTAGTTGGCTGCATTCAAGAAATGCATTCTGAGAGGTGATCAAATGTTAATCCCATTAAAGGTTAGAAATTAAATTGTAAATCTGTTGTGCAAGAGCCATCCAAGCTTTTTAGGGAAAAAACATTAGCTTATGTTTATGTCTGGTGGCCCAGCTTTAACAATGACATTAAAAATATATTAAGAAATGCAAAAACTGTTTCTCATGTACTAACATGCCTCTGGCTAACTTTGTATCATGGCCTAAAAATGAAAAGCCATGGCAATGTATGCACATCATCCACTGTGTCCTGTTTGAGGGTCATCTGTTTTTGGATGGGGTCAATGGATTTGCAGCATGGATTGAATATAAAATAGTCAATAACATAAGTACAGACACAACACATAGCAAATTAAACAAAATTGTTCTCATCATGATTTTGGAAAGGTTTGTTTCTGAAAACCAAACTGGAATTACTTTAGCAATGTTTGAAGAAGTGATGCAAAAATATGGGATTAAATACACTCATCCCTGTACCATTGTCAATTCAACAGAGTAGTCAAGAATAAAAAACCTAAAGTTTTCCACCAACACATGGAAAAAGTACAATATACAAAAAAGTGTTGACTGCTCTCCTTCATCAACATGTGATTCATAGCCCCAAATCTGGAATATCACTGGCAGTAATATATTTAGGTAAATAGTTGCCCACAAAATTATCAACCCTTTGTGGCAATTGTTGATTAAAATAGATATCAAGCCAGTAAATATAATTTTAAACCACAGGATAAAGTGTCAGTAAATAATAATGCTAACAAGTTTTGGTCAAAGTTGTTCATCATCTATTAAAATAAGTAGTTACAGTTTCAATAAATAATGGGGAATTACATTGCAAATATATAAGCCACTTGTGATAAAAAAAAGAGGGAGAAAATAATACACAACTTATTCAACACACCTTGTGAGGCAGAACATAATCCACAACAGCATGCTAAAAGGGAAATAAAAATACCCATGTATCTTAATGACTACATACTGAGTTCAGAGATTAAAACTTGATCTCTGAATTTGGGGGAAGTAATTATATGTAAGTATATGCTTAAATGCACATACATATATAGGCATAAACTGAATGAGAAAAAGTAATAAATTAAAGAAAATCAAAAGACTGATTCTATTTAAATAATAAGTAAAAGATTTGTAACTTTTAACATATGTTGTTTATGAAATAAAATAATTTCAGGAATCCAGTTTAGATTTCCTTTATAAAATAAATAATAAACTAAAAAATAACATTAATTAAAGTCAGAAAGATAGTGGGTGTAAATACTTCTATGGAGCATTGAAATGAAGATTCACCTGAGCAGATGGATGGGAGTATAAGCCATCAACTTTAGGGATTGAAACAATGAAAGCCTCAGTACAAAATTGATCAAAAAGACTTCACTTGATTTTTGGAGAATCATCTGTGCTCATGGACATAAGTAGGAGCAGAACATCTTCCTTGGCACAGGGACTTCAAGTGTGCAGACCTGAACTTGAAACATGTGAACAGTCACCTAGTACTCTTACATATCATTTTGATCTATATTATTATTTATGTATATCTTTGTGCCATATTATGTAAAATAATCATATGTATGTAAATAGTTAAAATGCTATTAATTATCTAAAGATATACTGTATAATGGTTTGTGCATGTGGAAAGTGCTCTCTTAGATCTTCTAGACATAGTAATTTTACAAATTGAACATATGTTCATTGGTACATACATAGTCTGCTATCTGAGACACATTCTGTTTTTTATGAACTATGAGTTTGTGTTTTTGTAAATGTCTTTAAGTGAGACAACTGGTCTCACCAACATATATTTTTCCACATTCACATGGTATTCCATAAATGCAGTTTTTCTATTCAGCATTTCAAGGTTAGCCTTTCCAGATGTTAGAACAACTCATAGTGTGGTATGGCTCAGGAAGACTGTTCTTAGGTTATTGTGATTTTTCTTAATTTGTCTGTTATTTATGGTATGTATGGATTAGTACCAATAAATGTTTCCTTTTGATGGTTCTTTTTGTTGTCTATTTAAAGTTTTCTTGATAACAACTGTCTATTTAAGATTTTCATAATAACAGCTGATGGATAATTTTTTTTTATAAAAGTTCATTCTATATAGATCTTTTTTCTTCTAAACTTCTGGCTTCTGAACAAACTTTTTTTGCTTTGTACCATAGTGATGGTATAATGTCATGTTTTGTATTTTTGGTGTGATTGATTGTATAAGCTAAGTATTTTCTTGGATGTGTAGGTTGTTAGTAAACTGTAGTTTTGAATATTGCCATTAAGGAGTCTTATCACAAGAACATTTAAGAATGGCATTTTTTGTTATTCTTGACAAATTCTACAATGTGTCGACAATTTCTGACATAAGACTGGGTTTTGGATATCAAAAAAATAAAAACTTGGGGAAAAATCTTGACAAATTTTGGCAAAGAGAATTTTTCAAACTAGCAATAGGTCTTAATAAAACATAATCCTCATGGGTTTTAGGCAGATCATAAAGTTGAAAAATTTTGCTGAAATTTTATATTATTTTTCTGAATCAATATCTTTGTGAGAAATTGTTATAACTTTGTTTTTGTATTCACTATTGCATTTTTGCCACTTTTCTGCTTTGATCTGCTGTGAGGTCTTGCATTTTGTAGTCATAATCAGTTGTATCCATTACAACTGTTGCATTCCCTATTGCAAAAAAAAACGATTAAATAGTGATAATTGTTTATAAACCAGAACAACTCTTCCTATCCTAAGCATACTACTACACTTTGTGTCATCAGAGAGACCCAGTACATATAATACTAAACTTCAAATCTAAAAAAGCAGCCATTTCTAATGATGGAGAGATATATTCATTATGGAAAAAAAGTAAATAAAGAACCCCAAAATGTTTTTAAATGATGAGCTTTAGCAAAGTTTTAGTTGTAAGATTAACATTATACTTTAAATATTTATTTAAAACACATATGTTATTTTGGCAAAAAACACTCATTTATATAATGTTTTATCTCTAAATGTATTTTTGAATATAAAACCATATTATTTTCAAATAATGAAAAACATATATTGTTGAAAGAAATAAATAGCGAAAATTAAGATTAATGTTACCGTTTAAATTTTTAAAAAAAAATACATATATAAAGATTTAGCAAAAAAAAAAACAACACAAATATATAAAGTTTTCACTGTAAATAATTTTTTAAATATAAAACGTATTACTTACAAAGTTTGTGAAAGCTGAATTATATTGTAGGAAGAAAATGGCACTATGGCAAACATAACCATTTAGTATCTTGTAAAATCAAAACGAAAGTATCAGTTTATATGATATAAACCACTAAACATCACGTGATCGCTATCTCATAATAGCACATAATTGTTATTAAACAATTCAAAACAAAGCAAAACTCTCCATATAGTAGTGCCATCTTGTGCTAACAAGAGCAATCAATGGAGAGTTTTGCTTTGTTTTTTCACTAGATAGGGATTTTATGCACAAACCTTCTCGCATCCATTGATTGCTCTTGTTAGCACAAGATGGCACTACTATATGGAGAGTTTTGCTTTGTTTTGAATTGTTTATATGATAAAGATTAGTCATGCCAGGATTTTTGGTTGCCTTGACATCATAAATGAAAACTGAATAAATATTACTGAATGCAAATGTCACAAGAGAAATATGTGATTGCAGTGATAATATAGAAGTATCTTTGCCCTGTACCTTTTTTATATTTCACATAAAATGCACTCTGTAACATATCTTGCTGTTTTTTCTTTCTTTAACTTTGAACTACTGCCTTTTATAGCCAATATATCTGGAATGTTACAAACATTTGCTTACAATCCATAAATAATTGATTGCAATATAATTTTTAATAGTTTAACTGATAGAATAAAAATAAATCTGTACATCCAAACAGATATTACACTGGGGTTTCACTGTGGATATTCTTGAAGATATTCATATTTATGTGATTGGATGAGAAACTAATACTCAAATTAATAGGTATATTAGCATTTGCATGTACAATCTCATTACTCTACCCAAGATATATTATTTTATTACATTTGTCATGCTAACTTATATTGGTGGTACTGTTAACATTAGAATTATCTACTCTTCACTTTGGTAATATATATGGCTTCAATATATCGTTTTATAGGTAGTGCATTTATATATTTGAACTTCTGTATTTTTTATTCAATATCTTCCATATCATCTGCCTGGGTAGTCTTATAAAACTGGAATATGTACATTTATCATTTCTATAACATTTAACATTTATTAAATTATTTGTTGTGATATCCAATGTTTTTATGATTTCTTTCTTCTTGTAATGGAACCTGACTTGTTTTTACTTTATGTTAATATTTGTCATTTTTCATCCATAATTTTAGATATTAATGCATTGATTTTTATACTTCATTTTATATTTGGATAGTATTTTTATATTTTAACAGTTTTACTCACTTCTTTTATCTTTATTAGAGTTTTATCTGTATGTTCTTTACTTTAATTTTCTTACCAAGCTTTATTTTTAGCTTGACTGCCACCTGATGGTCTTTTACATTTTGTGCATGATATATCAGTATTGCATTTCTTTTAATTTTGATTAACCAGCTTAAATTGCAAGTGTCTCTATTCCAGATTCTTATTTATTTGCTTGAATTACAAATTAATTTTTTAACATTATGTAAGTTTTTGCATTAGCTTCAAATTTTGAGCCTTTTGTGCAACTTTTATTTATTTTTCTAATTGTTTTTTCATACCCTATTTCTAAATTTAATATTTTTATCTTTTTGTTCACCTTTCTTGATTTATTCTTTCTATCTGTTACTGTCCACTGATCATTGATTCAGCATTAATTTTTGTATAAATACATTTAAGATATCTATTTTTTATTTGTCATTTCAATTCTAGCATACATATATTTATAATGTGTTCAGCAATTAGTGTTTATAAGTTCTCATGAAATGTGAACTTTTCTAGTATTTTGACCCCTATCTATAATGTAATCTATTCCATTGTTTTGTTTGCAAATATATTTACCTTTGTATAAAAGTATGTTTGATTAAACAAAGAGTTTGTGAGAATCAGTCAAAGAGTTGTGCCAAAATTTAATAATAACAAATCATTTGAGATTATAGCATCATTACTTTCATTTTGACATTATATTAAAATAAAAATATTTGGTCCATCATGTGCTTTACATTCTTTAAAATAAAAGTTTTAATTTTTTAATGTGTAATGAGATTACCTAACAATAAATAAAAACTTAGCAAATTTTCTGAATTTGACATTGTAGCATAGACACTATAAAATAACTACTAGTAGCATCATGAAATAGAAAGTTCTATTTCATTTGTTTTTTATTAATGTAAGTAATTTAATTCTTCTTTTATAAAATAGTTTGCTTTCCAAAAAACTTGTAACCATTGACTTATTCTATGAGAATTGGTATGAAAGATAAATTTTAATATAAACCATTATATCACTTTTAATACTTGTTAACTTTTAAACCACCAATACAGTCCTTCATTCTAATTTTTGAAGAGTTTGTCATTAATATAGTTTATATATTACATGTACCTCTATGTATTAGACAATTACTTCTTTACCTTCAGCTTTACTAGTGCTACTGAAATTTATTTTTCTATTTCTATTATTTCTACTATTATAATGAGTAATATGACAGCATTCATAATCTAGTCAGAATGTATAACATTTTATTTGTAGACATCATTTTCTAGGGTTTTTTATTTTCGTGGCAGGAAGAAATGTATGTTGCACTGCTTATTCATACAATTTTGCTAATATCACCTCGATCAATGAACTTCACCAAATAATGATTGCAATTGTGAATTCCTAGCTTATTAATTTTACCAAAGTCATTGCTGTTTGTTTTTCAGATATGTTAGTTTAACAAAGGCAAAAACTTAATTGCAGTTAAAAATGTGTAAATGCAGTTAATGAATTAAAATGTTGCCCAAATACCCAAATTCATTGTCATAGTTAATAGAAGAAGATATTCATTGGCATGAGATAATGACTGTCAGTGCTACGATGAAGTTGTTTGAGAAGTCTTAATGAAGAAGACTTTTGTCAGCAATTATACCTATCCATTTATAAATATGCCTTCTGATTTACAAAGCAGCAGGAAATGCTATTGGTAATGAGTTATTAATTTAATATTAATAGTCTATTTTCATATTTATAAATGAATGAATTTTCTTCTAATTGTTGAGCTTTCCTATAGCCTGACAATATCACTTGACAATTGAGATAAGTTCTTTTAAATTTGGAATCATAGTAAATGACACTGAAAAGTAAACTTATATTACGTAATTAATATATTGCTGTCAAAAAATGAGCTATATTGGAAAATGAGAAAAACAGATTTTTTTTAATATAAAAAATATTGGTAAGAAAATGCTTTTAAGATGCAATAATTTTCCAAATTTGAAATATGAAGAGTAATCAGATTTAATCATTCTCAAATACACAGAAACAGAATGCAAAGGGGAATAATCAATGAAAATATAGATTTAAGAAATGTATTTCTGCAAATGATTAAAAATTATTGGAAAAACTGACTGAGTAAAATCTAATATATATGATGGAACTTTTTGAAAGAAAAATATATTAACCAATGATGACTATAGAATGTATTTATGAAAAATTGTAAACAGGAAATGAAGAAATATGATGTGCAGGAATATGGAGAGAGAATTTAATTGAGATTTTTAATCTTTTTTATTGCTTTCAATGAATTTAAATTAAAAACAGAAAATAAATAGAAAACTAATACCATGCTCATTTTTCAAAAATATGGAATTATTTTGATTTTATAATATAAAAAATATCCTCTGGGAAAAAAATTTAAACTAGATGGTATATAAAAGTTATAAAGCTAAAATATAAAATATGAGCAGAAAAATCATCTTCAAATTTGATTATTTGTAAAATTGCATTACAAATGTAAACATTATGGAAGTAAAAAAAATAAACATTGAGAGTCCTACACAGGAAATGAAATATAATATATATATCAATCATAAGTTCAGCACAGTGTTATTTTGTATCTTTATATGCTATGTTGACAAATATTTACTTTTTTTTTTGTGAACCTTATGACACATACAGGTGCAAGAATGATCTTAGCCAACTATATATATTAATTTATTTTTAAAAATAAATAAATCAAATATTCAAAATTAATAAGTTCTTAATGTTTTTGAAGACTGACTTTTACATGGCTTCTTACTTTCACCATTGATCCTTTTTTAATGATTCATAAAGTGGAGTTGCTATATGGGATATGACTTGCAGAAAGCTGTCAAAAAATTTCAACAGTCTCAAAAAAACTTTCTTACATTTTTTTGCTTCAAACTTTTTTTTACTGCATTAACCATTTCTGGGTTGAGATATTTGACCTTATTTAAAATAACATGTCAAAGAATTTTTTCCAATTTTGTCAGTTATCATTATGGTATTAATGCATTTTCTTAACTCATTTTTATTCTTGAAAACTAACAGTATATCATGTATGTATGTTATAATTGCTTTTAATCTGTTCATTAGACTTTCATTGTATCTTAAAAAATATTAGAAACTATTGTTACATACAATAATTCAATTTTATAAACATGAACAATCCTAGGTGTGTATTTACATTTAGTAGGTCAGCTGTTTTTGAAGTTACTTATGCTTGTCACTAGATATGCTTACACAATAGTTAGAGTATAGCTATGAATAACTATTTTGGGGTTTAGAATTATTACCCAGGATGATACTTAGAATGACCTTTCTCCTGGTAAAATTGTACTTCTTTTGACTATGTCAATCAATGCTTCAACTTTAAGTTTGCAAAAAAGTATTTTTTTGTTCTATAGAGACAATTGGTTGGGCAATAGTTATTAGTTCTCTATGTACAGGTAACATTTTGTACTTTGCAGGATGAAAGTTGAGCAGCAAGTGAAACTTGTTTAAAGTTTATTGCAAAAAACTGAAAACAGTTATGTGCAAATATTGAGCTCATGGTCTTTGATACAATGTAAAGCAGAAATATTTCTTTATTGACTTCTACTAGTACAGTAATTATCCCTTTAATGTTAATTTAATTTCCATTCACATGTGTAACAACCAGATCCATGTTATTGACTGGTATTGAAACAGTACAATTTCATCATCATACGTTTCACTTATTCTATAAATCAGTAGCCTTCACTTCCCTAGTTCAAACCCTAAAGGTACATATATATATAACAATATACTTGGGAATTTAACATGTATAAAAATGTATGTTTACATGTATATGTGTGTAATTGTATATGCACACACGTCTGCTATAATTGTATATATTTTGTAATAATTCTATTTGCTAAAAATGGTATATTCACATCTGAATGATATTATCATTATATAACGTACACACCTTATAATTTTATAAATATTCATCTTATGATTTTAAATAATTGAATTGGTTTCAAGCTGGGAAAATTATATTAGATAAGAACAGAATTCTCTAAAGTATTTCAAACTGGCTTTAAAGTACCCAATTACTTAATCATGTAGAGCAACTAAAAACAAAGGTAGATGTCTCACGTCTAGGATAAAACGCTAGCAGCTTAAATCTCTTTCAGTAAAAGAAAAGGAGAAGCAATCCAATGTTTAAAGAAAGAAAAAAAAAGAACTTTACCAATCTCATGAGACACCGCTGGTACAAATCCAGATTTTAGGATTCTTAATAAAATAAAAGTTGGACAATTAAACCTGCACTGAAATCCAGATTGGAACTGGAATCGGAGAAAAATAAAAGGAACAATGAATAAACCTGAAATCAATCAACCGATTCATCTGAAGCTGATGCAATTAAGACTTCTTAGGTTTTAAAGTCTAAAAATAAAGATTGTGAATGAACTGTAAGAGGGGGGGTTAAAGAAATATAAAAAGGCAGTTGAAAGGAAATCATCATCCATTTTTGCTTGACTCGTGTTTCAACTTATATCCAGGCAGCAGGCCCAGTTTCTACCATGCAAATAAGTGGCTAGAAAAGCTAAGGCCATCTTCCCGATGGTCAAGAACCGTTTATGGAGCCCGGAGATCCAAACCACAGCCCTACTTAAAGAATAGCCCAATGATGAACCAGCTCAGATCAATCAGTCCATGCGTGTATTTCATACTTTCAAGCTGCAAGCCTCCAGATAAATAACCGGTAACCACTTCTCAATCAAACTAAATCTAAAAGCTATAGCCATCTATAAATCTTTCCTAAAGCTAGCTATATAATAAGTAATGTGCACAAACTCTTCCATTCAAATCTTATAATTTAATCACACTATGTTTAAAAGGTGTATTCTCTCTTAAAGTAATTAACTGTATTAGATAAACGTATCTCAACCTGTATAATTTAAAATACTTTAAAAGTTAAATGTAAATCTTGCCTGATCACAAATTCTTAAATCTCTTTTTTAAATTCAACTTATAAAAGCTTATTTGCCTTATTATTTTCTCTATTTGCGTCTATACTTTTGCATCTATATATAAATTTTGTTAAAATGCATTTATTGATTTATGCTAGACTATTAATTATTATAACTTAAAGAGATGTTTCATTCTCAAGTAATGTAATTATGCTGTTTGGCATATCTATAGATTGTCTCTGGTCCGAAACCTACTTTGATGTATTATTTGAACTGCTATGCGTAGCTTAATATCACATATGTTGCTTATAAAAAGGTTTGTTTGGTTAAATAAAAGAGAGTGATAATTTAAGGCATATTCAGTAGTTAACCAAGTTTGAGCCCCAGATATGCTTTAGACCCCCTTAATGTAATTGCATATAATATGTAGTTAATTAATAAACTAGATCAATTTTAATAAAGTCCTCTTTAGCACAATTTCAGTGTTTATTTAATTAACTGGCGTAGGGTAGTTTGCAGAAGAAACTATAGATTTCGCGCTTTACTAGTTGTTATAATTAAGATTACAAAAGTGTTGTGAATGAGTTTTTACGAAGCACTGAGGTGCATTCCACCTTGCTATCATATAATAATTAAGATAAAATTAGGTTTTAAGGGCTATCTTATCATCCTTAGTTCGGACAGCCTTCTCTTGAATGGGATAATGATTTTAAGGGTCATTCCCATTTCCTCCTTTAAAAACTGGAACACCGGAATCCAGCATCTTATATCGTGGCTGTTCGAGCATCCAAACTAAAAGTTCATGTATAGCAGGCGAGCGGTATCTGAGAACCGAGCAAACGTTGCTGAATCTCATGAGTAAAAGCGCATTCAAGACGCATCTGATGAAATTTGCATAGTGCCATAGCCTCAGAAGTTATGCTACAAAACGCCAGTTCATCTGCTGTATATTAATTGTTCAGCATTGATCTGAACCTAAGATCTAGTTTATCTAAGAATATCTACATAAAGAGCACATTGACTGCTCATCGCGTAATGATAAATTTAAGTACACATTGTATCAAGTTCCCACTCTCTTAGGGTTTAACCCTTAACATACTGAGTAGGAATGGCAAGACATAAGTTAAACATCAGTATAGACGTAAAATAATTATTAACGTATAAACGATATAATAGAATAATGATCGTTAAGTACATTGGATTACAGAACGTGTAGTTCGTATTTTCACCATTGATTACAGAACGTGTAGTTCGTATTTTCACCCTCCCACCTGCGAGTGGAATATTCAGTATATTTAATTGTTATTGTTTGTGTTTTGTCAATATTAAATAATTTTAAAATCTATTAACGTCTGCAGTATTATTCACTTTATTTATATTAAATCACCATCCATAATGATTTTATATGCATTAGATAATCAGCCATAGGTTGTGTGAGTGTGTTTGGTTAAGCTATAAACATTTAGTTAAATATCCCCGAGTCTCTCGTTTTACCCTTTGCTATTGCCGGCGCGGAATTTGAGAGATTACGAGTGTAACCTCATATATGTCATTCATAAGGTAGTAAGTCAGGGAGTGTTGGTGAAGGAGCTGAGGTGCGGTCAGATTTGGTCTCAAACCCTCATCTAGATCAGCCTTGGTATAATTTACCAAAACTCTGGATTTTGTTGTGTGGATGTTCAAATATGACTGTTACAGTATTTTATTTTTCATTTTTTTAATAGCTAGCAAATCCCATTGAGAGAAAAGACTCCATCTGCAAAATTATCTATTTCCATTCTCATAGTAGGTTGTGGATTTTCAGGTCCAAACACATGCATGTATCCATGTTTTCTTTTAATTTTTTAATATCACATTCAATAAGTTAGATATATCCTGTTTTATTTTCTGTTTAGCATTAGTTAGATACATGTAGATTCCTGCCTGTTAATTAGTATGTGCTGATAAATTACATTGTTTTTTTCTGTTTGTTTTTATAAATGACCTTTTATTCCATAGTTTTGATATTTTTATGTTTAAATCTACACATTTTAAATAAATATTTGAAAACCAGGCAATGTTCACAAACCTGGGAGCTTAGTTGTAAGTATAGGGGATTTAAACTCAGATTTTCAAGCACCCTTCAACTATCCACACTGTCTCATAAAACTGATACACATGACCACACACATGTAGAAAAGATAAATTATCATCAATATATGTATTTTGTGCTAAACCAGCAGTCATAAGTTGATCCAGATTATTATCTCCCACACATATATGCAATCAGTGCTTTGATTTTATATATGTGTGGGAGATGATAATCTGAACCAACTGATGACTGCTGGTTTAGCACGAAATATGTATATTGGTGATTATTTAGCACTGATTACATATATGTGTGCAGAAGATGATAATCTGGACCAACTGATGACTGCTGGTTTACCAAAAAATACATATATTGGTGATTATTTATCTTTTCTACATGTGTGTGGTCATGTGAAGCTACACATATATACATATATGTGAAGCTACACATATATACATATATATATATATATATATATATTTGCTTCACCATTCACTGTGGTTTAAGTAAAGACCCTGAGTCCAACCACAGTGAATGTAGACTAAATTTAAATTAAATAAAAAACTTTAAAAACATTCCATAAATTTTATGAAATAAAACTAAAAGATTTTATTTTAGATAACAAAATATTTTTTGTTTTTTTAGAATCACAGAACTCACTAGAGAAGATTAGTTAGATAAAAATAATTAATTAAAAACACTGTGATTAAAAATAAGATAGCAGACCAATGGCATTGGAATGTAAGATGGCCAACACGTTAGGTATAAATTGAGAACTTGTCTATTTGCTTTTTTTTTGGCTCAGCTCTACTGCTTGGACAGAAAAACAGCCACAAAGATATTTTTATTGGAAAAGAAGTATAGTTAACTTTTTGAAAAAAGTTCTCTGCAACCAAGAAAATATCTTAGCCTTCTGCTGAATAAATATTTAAGCCACCCACCTTCTATAGACAAGAAGAAAAAGAACAAAATGGATACTGTAGGCAAAATGGTGGAGTAAACTTTTCTCTCTATCTCTCGATCATTTTCCTGCCAGCTGGAGCTTGAAAGATGTAACCCAAGAAATGTAGAGTGCTAGAACAATTTTGCCTGACCAATTCCTGCTGCTATAAATGGATAGCCAAAGACAGAAATCACCCTAAGCCATCAGTATGGACTTCTGACCATAATGTCTTCATGGCTATCTAATAAAGATGTACGCAATTTTAAATGGTTACCGGTAACTCTTTTAATTTCCATTTATATTTTATTTTGGGTTAAATCATAAACTTAAGTCACTTATGTATTATAATTATAATGTGTGCATATATATATAGCCTGATCATTTGTAACATTTTCATTGTTATTTTTTTTAATCCTATTAATATATACGTACATTTTTTTCTTGTTAACGGATTGCCAGTATACATTACTTAAATTGTTTACTACTTATATTTTTTTAAAAGAAAGAAACATGATTTCTTTCTTATAGCTTGGAATAAATATATATGTATATAGGAGGAACTGGAAATGAAACAATCTAATTTCATTTATTTCTACTTGTTTGACCCGCTACTAAATATGACAATATCTCAGATTTATTAGAAAATTCTTTGAATAAAACTTCTTCCAATTCCCTCCTGCCATTGGTTTCACTGATTTTTTTAAAATATATATATTAGAGATAGAAAGAAAAAACAGAACATGCAATTGTTGTTTTTTTAAAAAATAATTCAATGTTTCTTTTAATTTATACTTAGAAATATAAAAGAAAATGACATTCGAATATATATATTAAAGTGTTCAATTGTATGAATTTTATAAGAAAGATCCAATTCTGCCTTATATTTTTTATACTTTCTTTCTTAAAGTCAATCTGGTTTTTACTAATATATATATCTATTTGTCTAAAACAGATATAGCTTAAGCATTTTATAATTTGATTAAATGCAAGGGAGGGTACCATGCAGTTATATATATATATATATATTAAAATCTTAAGTCTTTATTAACTCTAAAGGTGAACTAATTAAATAGTGATTAATTAATATACTGAAATGTAAACCTTCCAATCTCTTTACTCGTCTGAACTAGTTTCAAACCTATCTTAAATGTAAAAATGTTATATATAAGTCGAGCTGGAAAACTTTGCTATGATGGCCGCTTGAATGGCATCATTCATTTACATACGAAAACACACTATAATTAGACAAGTTTGATAAAATTATAGTGGAGAAATGCTCATAAATTATTATAAAATGTTTTATTAATTTTCAGTCAATTCTTAATTATATTCGTATGTGGATGGATAAGTTAAACATTGGAATGATATATATATATTTAAGTTTAAATAAAGATAATGTAAAACATTTTCTTTAAATTATATTTAACGGTTTTCTGATTTAATGTTTTACATATATAATTGAAACTAAAGTATTTTCTTTAAATTTGCTTTTTTTTTTTTAAACAAATAATTTTGTAAAAACAAATATGTTAAAAGTTATTTATTTCAGTAAAATAAAAAATCATCCGTTTGTAATTAAAAATGAGAATTTTGTGTAAACAAGAAATCAATTAGGACCGCACCCCGGGTAAAAAGTAAAATCTAGTTTACTGATTGATTTTTGTTTGCAACCAAAGACTTTATCATTAAATCGGAATACCGTTCCTTCTGCTAAGCTTTAACATTTCTTTAACACCTGGAAAGGAATTTAATTAGTGAAATCTGAGTCGAATTATATGATTTATATATTTTAATAATTTTAAGTAAATTAAATATAACACCTCGGAGACGTTATCTGTAGTAAAAATTATATTATATTATTTTTGTTTAATTAAAAGTCAATTGGTCCCGAGGCAAACGAAATTCCAAAAAGGTGTTAAGGTTTTGTAAAAAGGTATAAATAGGCCTTATTTTAAGCGGGAAGATATACTCCATCTTGCTTTTGAAGAGCTGTAAATAACAGAAGATAAATTGTTTAACTTTACCATGTCTGGCTAAAGTCAGGCAAAATTTTGCTGCCGTTCCCGTGATGGAACGCCGAGTTCAATCCATCAAATGCCGAAGCAACAACCAACAAGCTTACACCAAATAAAAGATGTCATAAGCTGCTAAAAGAAACTTGTCTTCGTCCCAACACCATTTTAAAATCGTCTCCCAACTAAATTGAAGATGCCATAAGCCGCCAAAGAGTCACCTTCGTTCCAGCTCGAATATCTCCAGCTATAGAACTGTCTTAATATTACTAAAATAGCAGAGCTCTGTATAAATTTAAAACAATCATTATTTCTTCAAAAATCAGGTTAGCTAACCATATTATTGCAACTTCTTTCCAAATTGTTTTCTAAATTCTATAAAATGAAATACTTTTGCTAAGTTCTTTATTAATATATTATTGAAACTTCTTTCTAAATTGTTTTCCAAATAATCTTTAAATTCTATAAAATGAAATACTTTTGTAAATTTCTTTATTAATTCAATATTGTAAACTCTTTCTATAAATGAAATACTTTCGCTAAATTTCTGTGTTAATTAATGTTTTGCTATATAATTTAATCACTGCAGTTATATTTTGCTTATTTTTAATTATTATTAATTATGTCTATGTTTTGAAATGGCGTGCATTTAATTATAGAATATGTTTTTAAAGATATAAATTTAAAATCTCCGTATTATTATTTATATAGCGTCATTTCGTGCGCTGTTTCGAAACCCAAATTCATATTTTGTCATTTAGTAAATTAATTAATATAAATATAAAATGTGGCTTTTCAACCTTTAATTATTATGTTACTAAAGATTAAACTAGCCTGGAGTGTAATCATAAGTATATTTTTTAGTTAAGTATTCGTAAGTCCCTTATTAAATATACTTTTTCCCCTTAAAAGTTTAGTAGTAATAGATAACTAAAGAGATTGAACGGGATAAAGTAAAGTTTGTAGATATCTATATTCCCGTCAGTAGCATATCGTATTTCTCATGCTACAGAGTTGGCTCTTTTGATCAAGCTTTATTTGATGTATAATATTTAATTTATAATATCCTTTGGCTTGGCGGATGTGGAATTTATTAATATTTTCTCGTTGTGCTGTTTTTTATTTATATATATAAGATGGAGCCACGCTAAGTCCAGCCCATCTTCTCTTATGGGTAGTGCAGTAGCTAAATCTGAGCTACTGGCCAGATTGGCACGTAAGTCCCCCACTTCTTATGAACCAAATAAAGGTTCCCGTTTAGCAGCATGACGATCGGTTATTGGGTAAACCGTTGTTTGTCACAAAAACCCTAAAACTATTCTTCCATCTGCAGAGCCACTTTATTATTATATTTTACTTGTGCCTAGCATATTAGTAAAATCGTTATAGCCAACTCTACCTCCATAATATGCAATCTTCGGCGTTGAACCGAAGCATTCTTGAAAACCCATTCGATCTAAAGCTATCCGGGATGCTTTACAAGCCCATATTTAATATATAAATTTATTATAATTAGACGTATTATTAAGCTTCACTCCAGACTCGGTTTGATCTCATGTAAAATAGCCACTCGAACTGATTATAAAAAGGACATGACTAATAAGTTAATGTAGTGATTAGTTGTATAGCAGGATATTTGGCTCCATTAAGTAATATCAATAAACCTATTTGCCAAGGTATCAATTATTGTTTAAATGGCCTAAAGAAATGTTAGTTTATAAATTAAATGCCTGCGTGCATTTGCAAACAATAATGTTATCTAGATACATATGAAATTTGTTAATAAATATATTTTATAATTCATTATCTCTTAGTTTCTGTCTCATTATTAAATCAATCCAATTCATTAATTGCCCATAGTTATTCATTAGTAAAACCCCTATTAACTAATTATATTAGATTTTATCTTTGGAATGTCTAGTATTTAAGTTGTTTATATATATGTTTAAGTCCATGAGTCTTATTGTTTTCTCCGATTTGCTAGCGGGCCGGATTAAGAATTAATTCTCGTGTGCCATCATTGTTATGTTGTCCATTAGGTGTTTGACCTGGGACTTGGAGAGTGGGTTCGAATCCAGGCTGGTCCCTGACCAAAATCTCGGGCTCGACTGGGTTTGAAGTACATTTTGCGAGTTCCAGCTCGTGTTAGATGGATAAGCATATTTTGACCGGCACAATACATATCCTTATATTTTAATGTTAGTTAAAAAGATATAAAGTAATATATTTTAAGACGGGATGTTTTCTCAGTCTCAGAAATTTTTGAAGTCGCATCATTTCATGTATGTATATTTTACCTAAGTTTTTTTAAGTTTAATGGTTGGTTGACCACATTTTCATTATATTGTGCTCCTCGCTGATTTATGGGGGGGTTCTTGGCCCACATCCATAGCTCCTGTCATTGATTCATAGGCTAACACTGCTCTGAGATTGCCATTGATGGTAAAGGGGATCTTTTTCAATTATTACTACTGGACACAAACACGTATACTCTGTCCTGAGCTTGGATCATGCTGAGGTGAACGAGCTCCATTTCTCTAACTCTTGTGTTAGACACGGAGTGCTATCCAGACCTCAAGATAGCCATATGTAAAACTTTGTGCCTCCAAGACTTGCTTCTAAACTCACACACTTAAATCACCAAGGACCACAGTAATGTTTAATTTCATTATAGATAAAAACCTTAACTTTGTAATATGCTCAAAATATTGCCAAGTCTAAGATATGTCCACAAGAGGAATTTTTTATTTTGTCATTTAAATACAGGCTATATTTGAACATGGCCTTAATCTATTTACTAGTTCTAACCAATTACCCATTTTTATACTTTCACCCTAGAGTTACGTTTTTCTGTTTCTCTCCTTTCGAGTAAAGCAACCAGTTGGCTAAGATATGGTATTGTTATGTAATTACTGTACTATTGTTCAATTATATTAATTGGGGTCTTACTAATGCATATCAATACATATCATATTTGTAGATGCAAGAAGATAATTTGCAACATTGTTTTAATTATTTCTCCAAATTGTCATCTCTTTTAATTAATCAATAAACTATCATTCACTAATATCATCAATATCTTGTCTGTGTCATTATATAGTCTAAACCTTATTATTTCTTTGTTAAAATTCCTCTTTAGGATTTCATCTCTTTCTGACCACTGGGCATATATAAAGAATAAATTTCTAGTGAGGTTTGGGGAGTAAGTCGCTTTGTAGCAATCTGGAAAAGTAGGTGAGGTTTGATCCCCCCATACCTGAATCTCTTGGTTAGGTTACAACAGTTCTAATTTTCATACTGTTACACATGTGTATCAGTTGTGTGAGATAGTGTGGATAGTTGAAGGATGCTTGAAAATCTGAGTTCAAATTACCTATACTTACATTTTTAATAAGTAATTTATTGCTGCAATAATAACAAATATTGACAAACCTTCAAACTACTTCTATTTATTAAGTTTCTTTATTCCCCATTTAATCCTGTATTAAATTTAGAAATATTTACATGTATTTTGACATTTGTGACAAATTTGTTAAGAACAGACTCAAACAGTATGTCTCTTTCATTTGCAATGATATATAAAATCAGAATCAATTTATAGTAAGTGTCAGAGCTTATTATCTTATTTCTCAGCAGTTGATTTCTTCTATTTCATTTGAAATTGCATTCCTATTGAACCTTATGCAGCTGTGTATTCTATTGTCATGTGTTTGTTTTGATGAGTAGAGTTTTTTCATGTCAAAGCATTGACCAGGAAGTGAACCCAGGCAAGCTGCTTGGAAGGCATCTATGCTAATCACTAGGCCACCAACATTTGACTTGATGACTGGAGTTTGTTTTGAAAACAAACACTTTATACATTTTGATGTCTTTGTTTTTTTGAAGTTAGTATTTAATATCTGTAACTTTTTTTGGAATATCCTAAGATATTTTTGAAACATATAGGCAATTGGAAATTTGCATCTCATACTTTCCATAATATTTTGTCTAAATGTGCTAAAATGCAGGCAATGAAGAAGTTAAGTGCAAATTGTAGTATTAATTGGCTGAGCACTTTCAAAGTGTATTATCTACATATAATCATAGCAACCGGGTTGTGTGAGCATGGTAGAATATGTATGTGACAAATATTTGAATATATGAAAAGTGGATTAAACAGTCCATTTTTGGAGACAAAATCATGTTTCCTTTCAATTTATAGCATAGATATTGATAGATATAAGCCATGCTTGTTTGATTTTATGATTAATATCATGGAATTCTATGCATGTGATAGAAGCAAAAGACAATTCAAACATTTGGCCAGTATATTTTTGGTTTTTAGAAAGATGGAATTGTATTTGAGTTTACTAATAATCTTTTTTGTATAAGAAAGAGTCCTGAGAGATATGAGTGATAAGAGACGCATGGGATTCACCATAGTATAAGGCATTGAACCCGGTTTGAGACAGGATATTGTACAGTGTAAGAGGCGTCTGATCAGAGGACAGACAGTCTTTTGAATTATTAATTAATCTATTGGTTGAAAGGGTTATAAATACTTACCTTTTAACAGGGGTCACATATATTTGCCATTTTGTTGCATTATTGTCATGTTGTTTACCATGAGTTTCCTTTATAACAGTTGACAAGATAGATTATCAAATGCTAATTTTCATGACAATTTTAATAGTTGTTGAATTACTTCTTCAATATACTAGACTAATTCTTTACACAAGTTGATGAAATGTCAACTACATGAATCTGATATTTGTAGAGGCACGATTGACTTTGGCCATTTGTATGAATATCAAATTATTTATCGAAAATGAATATATAAATGAAAATTTTAAACTTATCATTTATATTTTTATTTATGACATAAAATATATATTGAATGATTAGAAAGAAAAGTAATTTCAACTAATGGTGGCTGGTTATGATTTAACATTAATTATACTTGCAGACGAAATAAACAAGCTTTCTGCATTTTGTTATTACTCTATTATCATATACACACACTTCTTTACCTTAATCAATGCATAAAACAGTTTAAGTAATATGATAATATACAGATGTAATATACCTGACTGCTGCACATTGTCTTATTTAAATGGCATAGCACATTTCTTGTTACATTATGTATGCAATACTGCACACATGCTGCTTGTGTAGATTCTATCTGGCTTTATCTAATTTGAATAATTTGTTTTTTATCCTTGAAAATTCGCATATTTTAGTTAATTTTCATATTTGTTTAACTCGATTCTTGTGCATCGTAACTTTTCTAGAGTGCTATTTTATTTTTTTACTTCCTAATAAGAATTTTGTTTTTATAATACATTAATGGTCATCAATTTTATATCCAGAACATATCATCTATAATGTTTCAGTCTACTCATATTTTAGGTAAAATGACTTATTGTTGTTTTTTTCAATCTGTTTATTTTGTAAAAATAAATATTTCTGATATTTTGATTTTCTAGGAGTATTTGATTTTTTTATTGAGCATAATTCTATAAAAATTTTTATTTATTTGATTATGAGAGAAATTTGACCTTTTTCTCTTGTGTATATTGTATATTATTTTCAACTGAGTCATTTTCTAATTATTATGTTTGATATTTACAATTCTACAAATATTTGATTTTTTTGATTGAGAATAGTTCTACAAAATTTATGTCTATTTTTCAATTTCTGATGGTATTTGTGACTTTTCAATAAGTGATCAAAATAATTGAGACATTACCAAAAGGCTACCAGTATTATGTAACTTCATTTAGCATGTGGTTATGTCAGTGTTTAATTTGTGTGCTTTTTTAGAAACCAAACTGGTGGAGAGCATACGCAAAATTAGTACTTATTCTAACAATATCCTGTGCTTATAATTTATTAAGTCCCTATGTAAAAGTAACCATTTTTATATAATGGTAAATTATATTGATACTACACTTTGGAAATGCCATTATTATGTAAATAATCTGTAGATGGGGTTATATTATATTCATACCATTTTATGAAAATAAGCCATAACATAAAAAGAAATATATTAAGAAACCTGATTAATTATAGATATGTAACAACATTTATAAAATAGATTGTGAGAAGACAAATTATTATTTGTCTCATTAGCCAGTCTTATAAATATTTTTAGTAATGGGGTATGGGGTGCTCAATGACCAGTATATCAATCTATATTTCTGATTTGTTGGTTATCATGGTCATATGACCATGATAACCAACAAATCAGAAATATAGATTCAAAATAGAATCCTGTTTGGTACATTGGTCATTACTATGATTTATGGAATACTTGATTCTAATGATTGACACTTATAGTTTAGGAACCACAAATTACAATATATAACTAGGTGTTTGGATAAATTGAAATGCGAATGGTAGTAAAGATAATAATGAATTTATTTATATAAATATAATTAATATATTAAACAAACATTAAATATTGATAATAAATAAGTAATTAGATAAATGACTGAATGCCTGTTAATATGCACAATTCACAATGTTTTAATAGATGTTTTTATGAATATAATAGTGAATTATTTTTAAAAAATTAATGTAGATGAGAAATGCATCATGCAACAAAATTCACAAACATGCATTCATTTTTAAGATGACAGCACAGATATTGATTAATACTTTTCAACCATTTCTCATTCAGGCTATATCTTGTACATAATATATTATTTGTGAATTTTATTATTTATGAAGGTGAGAAGAGATATTAAGTAAATGTTTTAAAACATCCATAACTTACATATTCTTTCTTTTTAAACAGTTCCATTGCAAAATACAATTTTCTTTTCAATATTTATGCTTTTATAGAATAACTGCAAGTACAATATGAACATTTGAGAAAGGTTAACGAAGCTTTGTTCTCTTGGGAAGGCGGGGGAACCCCCTTTGTCGTTGGGTTTCTTGTTTTTCAAGTCGACGGTGGGCGCCCCACCTGGGGGTGGTTTTTCTTTCCTCTGGTTTAAGATCAAGAAACCCTGGTCTTCTTCTCTGCCGATAAGGCAGAATGATGTTTGTGTAAAGATAAAGTTTTTCCAATACAATAGACGACAAAAATAAAGCTGGCCCTATCCCAGAAGGTGAAAGTCCCACCAAGCGGGTTGGTGGCGAGGGGGAGGGTGCTAAGATATCCTGGAGGGCCAGGCTGCCATTTGATGTGCTTTTTTGGTCTCAACTGCAGATCCTTTCAAGGAAGGAAGTTGCAAGAATTAGAAGAAGAACTCTCTATATTAAATGGGATATTTTGGCTTTGGAAGAGAAGAAAAGGTGAAGAGACAATTGATTTAAAAAGTGGATATTGTCTTTATAAAGGCACAAATATTGGAAATAAAGTGGAGTAGGATTCATTATAAATAAAAGTGGAAGAACAATATTGTGGAGATTGTGGTGCAGCGGTGCAAGATTAGTATACAACAATAGCAGATATCAAATGAGATAATTCAGGTTTATGCCCCAACAAGTTCTCCAGTGATGAAGTAGAGAAGATTTTTTATGGATGTACAAAAGGCTTTTGATCAGGTAAAAACATTTAAAATTGTTAGGGAGATTTTAATGCTAGAATTGGTAAACAAATGAAAGATGAAAGTGTTGTAGGAATTTTGGTTTGGTAATAGAAATGAGAGGGAAAGCTTGTGGGTTGCAGAGAAGGAAAAACTTTATATTATGAATTTTTTTTTGAGAAAAATGTTAGAAGGAAATGGACATGGAAGCACCAAATGAAGGTACAGCAGAATTGGATTATATTTTGACAACAGGAAATACATATTTCAAGATTGTAATGTTCTTAATAAATTTAACACAGGAAGTGTCATCGATTAGTAAGGGATAAGATACATGTTAATGTAAAACTAGAGAGACAAAAATTATTAAGAAAAACTATATTTACAGTTGATATTCCTAATCTTCAGAAACATTCTAATGAATTTAAATAGAACTTACAAATCGGTTTCAAGTATTAGTAGATTTTGAACATGATTCAGATTTGAATGAAATTAATATGAAAATAACGATACCTTTTAAAAACTGCAACAAAGATAGTGGTAGAAAGAACAGCAATTGACAATAAAATTTCTACTGAGACTAGAGACTATGAAGAAAAGAAGGAATATGAAGATATGAAGAATGATGCATAAAAAGAATTGAATATCTCGAATTTGTAAAAATGGTGAAAAGTGTTGAAAATAATATAAGAAAGTATAACTATGAACTAGCAAGAAAAGTGTAGAAAAAAATAAAAGTCTAAGAAGTAAAACAACATTTTGGTATTGGTAGGAAATTTATATCTGCAATAAGGAAAAAAGATGGAATTATTACTAAAAAGAGAGATGACATTATGAAATTGGTAGAAGATTTTTATCAAGAATTATATAGTAATAAAGAACAAGTACCTCCTATATCTATTACTCTTCCGAATTGCCCAGAATTTTAAATGAAGAAGTGAGAAATGCAATTAAATGTATGAAAAAAGGAAAGGCTCAGGAATGATGGAATTATAATTGATATATTAAAAGAAGCAGGTGAAGAAAAGAAAAAATATTAGAAAGTTATATACCAAATGTCTAAATGATAAAGATGTACCGGATGATTGGAAGAATGCAGTAATAATATTAATATTTAAAAAAGGTGATAAAGAAGATATTAGAAATTACAGACCTATCAGCCTTTTATCAGTTTTATATAAAAATGTTACCAAGATAATTACACTCGTCTACAGAGAACCTTGGATTTTCACCAACCAAGAGAACAAGCTGGATTTAAAAGTGGTTTTAGTACAGTAGATCATATTCAAGTATTGAGAGAAGTTATAGAAAGGACAAATGAATATGAGTTGTCATTATGTTTTGGATTTGTAGATTATGAAAAGGCATTTGATTCTATAAACATTTCTTCAGTGATTAAAGCATTGGATCATCAAGGTATAGATCCAGGATATTGTCATATTTTAAAAAATATTTATAAAAATGCAACAGCAACAATTAGATTACATAATGATACTGGGAAAGTCAACATTGAGAAAGGTGTAAGACAAGGTGACTCCATATCTCCAAAACTTTACAGCAGTGCTGCAAGAAGTATTTTGTGGATTAAAATGGGAAACTAAAGGAGTGAAAGTAAATGGAGATTATTTAAGTCATTTAGATTTCGCAGATGATGTAGTTGTTTTTGCAAATAATGCTTCCGAGCTGCAGGAAATGTTGCAGGAGTTATCAGATGAAAGTAGGACTAAAGATAAATGTTAAAAAGACTAAAGTAATGTTTAATCGATTTGCTCAAAATATGAAAATAAAGATTGATTATGATGAATTAGAAGAAGTTAAGAGTTACAAATACCTTGGTCAGATTATTAATACAGATGGAAACATAATAGAGGAAATTAATCATAGAATTAAACTTGGTTGGAGTGCTTTTGGTAGAAATAACTTGATATTAAAAGGAAATATGCCTATGTGTTTGAAAAGGAAGGTTTTTAACAAATGTGTTTTACCAGTTCTTACTTATGGATCTGAGACTTGGACACTTAATAGAAGATCAATACAGAGACTTCAGACCACTCAAAGAAGTATGGAGAGAAGTATGTTGGGAGTAACAAGAAGAGATCGAAAATGCAATGTATGGGTAAGAGAACAAACAGGTGTTACTGACCTCATTGAAAAAATTAAAAGATTGAAGTGGAGTTGGGCTGGACATATTGCTAGAAGAGATAATAATAGATGGACAATTGAAATTTTAAACTGGATTCCAAGAGATTGTAAAAGACCCAGAAGGAGACCACATGTAAAATGGATGCATGAAATAAGAAAATGTGTAGGGGTGATGTGGAGAAGAGAAGCTAAATATCGGAGAAGATGGATTAAACTTGGAGAGACCTTCATCCTGCAGTGGATTGATAATGGTTGATAATGATGATGATGATATGTGCAAATGATTTTAGGTAAAAAAATTTCTAACACAATTGTTTATTAATGAATATCACTCTATCACATGGTATCCGGTTTAATTCAGTGTCAAACATGTTTAAATTTTGAAAACAGAGATATGTCTGCACACTTGTAATGACATATATATATATATATATATATATATATATATAGATAGATAGATAGATAGACAGATAATTCATTTAATTTAGAAATGAAATTAATATCCAGTGATTCTTCAATAAAATTAAAATGTACATTAATGAAACTTAATATTTGAATTCATTCTTTCTTTTAACCATTTTTACTAAACGTTTGACTTACTAATGCATTAACTGCAATGGAAATATTTTTTTTAAGTTAGCATTTATAATAAAATAAACTGTCAAAACATTGTTACTTTATAGTATTATGATCTTTGATTGTTGGCATCTTTCTGTGATCAGATGATTTTGACTCTTTGAGGCCCATGACAATCATGAAATGACACACCAAAATTGCCAGTTGATAAACTGAATTGAATTCCAAATTTACAATTGTTTTTGCTTATATTGGACATTAGAAGTTTATAAATTAGTTATGAGAGAGAAGTATATAAATTTTTAATTTTTTTCACTTTCCTATGGATTATAGATGACATGAAAAAAGACAGTATGTTCAATGTTACATTACCTCCCTTATCTTTCTGTGTGATTTATAAAAGTTTTATGAATAAAAATGTTTTAAATCTTCTGTCGATTTCTTTACATTTTATTTTTTATATCACTCTACTTTTGCATGAGTGCATGTTTTCAAGTTTACATTCCTTTTTTTGTTTCATACCCAATGTTATGATCAATGAAAAAAATATTTTTATGTATCAATATGTTTTGACATGTGAACTTGAAAATAATAATAAATGATTTAGCCAAATTTATTATTATTGTCATACATTTTTCATAACATCATTGGTTATAATAATGTATTTGTTATTACTATAAATGAAAATAATGATGTGTGTATGCATATAATAGCTGACTATCATATACACTTTCAATCACCATTTTTTAATTAGTCTGACATTTGCCATTAAGGCTAATACTATGCCATTATATTTGAAACTATTTTTCTTTATATTTGGGTTATGTTTGATGGACAGATCTCACCAAAATAATTAATGGACTTTTAGAATAGCAATGCAAGTGATTTTGTGTAGTATTCATCTTTTTTATAATTATTAATTTACAAAATTTGATTCACTGACCCTACCAATATCTTTCCAATTTTTATAACACTAAGAAAATTCTTACCCATACTAGTTAATAATAATATTTAAAAGTTTGTGAAATGTTAAATATATAAAGTTAAATTAAAATAAATAGAGCAACATATAGTAAGTTGGCATAAATTTACTTTTTCAATGTCTTGAAAAACTAGCTTATCATTTCCAATAAAATATAATGCCAATTCATGTTTTCATTGGGATGATATTGTTAGCATAACTGTTGGCAATTTTATTTTGTAAATGAGACAGTTCACTTTAATTTATATGGTTTTCACACATACTTTCTAATAATTAATTTATAAATGATCCAAATTATTGGTTTCATTTCTTGAAACATTTCATCACTAAATATTGCTTTAATTATTTTGTCTTTTTTGAACATTACACAGTATTTTTTGTTTACATGATTAAATTCATTTTTCTAATGAATGAAACTTTGATTAAAATTTAGTAATGAAATATATTGCATTATTTTAAGTAAATTTTGAGAATACACCAAACTTCATATAACATTTCAGATCCGTGGATTGATTACAATTCGGCCACTTACTTTACTCAAATTTCATACAAATACCCAAAAAATAAAATCATTTAATTGTTTTATTTTTATTTATAACCAAATATAACTTCATTTAATAAGGCTTTTAAATACTTTACAATTACTTAATAATCTTTCAACACAAATTATCAGAAAAATGCACTGTCTCTTTAACAAATCTTTCAACTAAAGTAATCTGTATAGGTGAATGGCATCTCTATACTTATCTAATATTTTAGAATCATTGTTCCATTTACATCTAGATAAATAAGTTTAATTAAAATTATTGGTTTCAATTTTTAAACACCTCTGATCTCTAGACATTATCATGAATGTTTTATTTATTTTAAACAACCCATAATTATATTTTAATTTATAAAGACATATTTTGCTTTTGAAGTTAAATAGAGCGTATATCATTGAAAAAAATTCAATCTCAAACAATAATTTTTAACGTTTGTTATTTGAAATGTCCTAAAAAATTAAAGTGATATTTAAAAATCAGATCATTTTGAAAAATGAAATCACTGATTTGAATTGATTGTAATTTTTCTAGACATGAATGAACTAGTATTGACATGCAGAAAAAGTTATGAGAGCCAAGGCTGAGCCAATGCTTTCTGATTAGAATGATGAAGTAAATAGTTAATACAAAATAGTTTTCTTTGTTGTGTTATCTGCTGTAATTCACATTAACATTTAATGCAATATATATATATATATATATATATATATATATATATATATATATATATATATATATATATATATATATATATATATATATATATATATATAGCAAATAAAATGTAATCACTCAGTATAAAAAATAATTTTCTGAAGTTTGAGAAAGATGAAACAATTATAGTCATATATAAAGAGGGAATGCTTTAGAAATGTGAAACGTAAGTGGAAATTATTTTGATGTATGAAAATATAAATAAGGCAAGTGTTTGGACATTTGAATCTAAGTCAGCTAAAAGGCTTTTTGTTGATTCATGTGTCATGATAACAATTGTCATTTTTTGATGTTATGTGTTGATTGTTTATAAAATAAAATGTGTGTTTAACAGCTTTTGTAAATTTAAATACATTTATTTTAATCATCTATACTATTTTAAAATATGTAATATTTATTCTTAAAAATCCCACTAGCATTACATTTTATTTTACACAAAAATCAGTGTCTGTTTTGCATAATTTTATCATACTAATCTAATATTAATCTATTTTAAGTTAAAAATTCAAAGATTAATTCAGTTTATATCACAATAAATTAATAACATCCATTGCTTCAAGTAATAATATCATATATTTTCAGGATTTTTTAAATTTTTTGCAATTCAGTCTAAAAGTTATTTGTCTGTTTTTTAATGTCATAAAACATGTCCATATCAATTGTATTAATTTTTTTTTAATATTTACATTTTTATTTACAGATATTATTTTTGTATTAGTTCCTCACATGTTCTTGTTTGTATTTTAATGTAAACTTTTGGCCAAGTCTTATTACATAAATAATCGTCAGAAAAAACACATTTACTAAATTTTCTTTTAATAAATTATTTTTAACAAAGTCAGTTATACAAGTGTTATTTTGTATATCTATCTTTGTAATAATAATTATACCAAAACCTTTACATCTGTAAAGTATTTCATATATATCTCAGAATTTATTTTATTTGTTGAAAAGCAATAACTGAGTCTTCTCTATCTTTTAATATTTGTATTTGATACTACATTTTTAATTTCACCTAATAAATTTTGTAATATTTTTTGAATATATGAACTATTATTGATAAAAAAAACAAATTAATTGAACATATAAATAATTTTCATGTTATGTTTTTATCATTTACCTGTTAGTAATAAAATGATTAATAAACACTTTTGAGAATTTCAACACAAGATAGAGTCTTTTTTAAAGATAGAATGAATCCATCTACTATTTTAATCTAAACATATATTGATAAGCAAATATGTAGTGTGTGATCATAATAATTGTTACATATTAAAACATAGACCACTAAACATCATATGATCACCATCGTTTATGCTAGCACTACTGTATAGAGAGTTTTGCAAGTTCAAAACACAGACCTATATAAATAAATTACTCGTAATAAAATACTTCTAAAAACTGTTCTAAAAACATTGAGATAGATTACTTGGCCATAAATTGTTGCTAATATTAACATTCAGTGTTATCATGAAGTCTAATTACATGCTGTTATTGCATTCTGATAAATATTTACAATTTGAAGTTATTCTGAGACATTTGTCAGGCATATAAAATTATTTATAACTGAACTGGTTATCTAATTATATGTTATTTAATAATTTACAAATCCAAGTAAAATGGCAATTTAATTTCATTGGTTTTAATATTTTTTTGTGATCTATGGTATAATTACATTTAAATCAACCATGTTTTTCAACTGAATGACTCCATATATTTTGAGACATAAGTTGTAAAATTTTGCAGGTGAAAAAGTAAAAGATCTGGAATTTTTAATACTTTTATTATTTTTAATATCACAATTGTATTATTCCAATCATTTTATTCATTTATAGTTGTTAAAAAATTGATATACAGATTTGCTTTAGTTTTCTTATTTATTAAAAATTTATTTTAAAAATGCAATATTTTTGTAGCTTTTCTACTCATTTATAAATTAACTTTAATATTTCATTGTTCTATAGTATAGAAATAAGTTTTTTATAATACCAAGAGATGTTTACATGTTTGCTATTCAATTTTATTATTTATCTTTATCATTTTTATAATACATGCTTTTATATATTCATTGTTTCTGTATTGTTTTACAAAATTTTAAATATTTAAGTTATTTAGTTTGGCTCCTTTAACATAATTTCATATATTTTTACACAATAAGCTTGCCAAAGTTGAAAATTTGGTTGTGAATCATTTTTTGTGCTGTTATCTAGATATTCATTTAAATTTGACATTAAAATTATATTGTTTTTTTAAAGATATTCAATTTATGAACAAGAAACACAAGATTTTTTACATTTATTATAATGTCTAATACATTTCAGAAATCAATCTTTTTTCTGAATTCCAATACATTTTGTTAGACCATCCACATAATTCTATTCTGCATGATTCCATTTCACTTTGAATTTTAGCAAAATGAAATACTTAATATAGATAGCCTCTTTTTGTAATCAAATGTAATTTTCTTTTATCTGTAGCATTTATATTTTTATCATTTTTAGTTTTCTCACTAATATTTTCCAAGACAGATTATTATATTTGGTTGATCAAAAGTTTTCTCTATATCTATATGATTTTTTAGTACTATAACATTGAGCATTACACTATAAACCTAATCATTTCTACAGTTTTGGCTTTGATTTTATTGCAGCATAACATTTTATTTAAATGTGCTTTAAATTCTAAAAATAATGGATAAAACATAAGTTTAGCAACAATCTTTTTCAGTGCAATTCCTGAGAAATTTTTATTATAAAATCAATTTTATTGGATTGAATATTTAAACCCAATCACATACTCTCTATAAATATTTTCTGATTAATTTAATTATGTTTTTTGTGGTTTAGAAAGACAGTCTACAGTAACTTCATAAAGATTATCTCTGTCACTTGAAAAAAGTACAATATTAATTGACATTGATCACAAGATTTGAGTGAGAATAAAATACAAAAACCTATATATGTAGAAAAGATTTTGAAGACTTTTGGAAAAAAATATTGCTGAAACAGTTAAAATGGGGCATCAAAATGCCAAACAGACAACATTGGTTGAACAATATATATGTAAGAAATTAGTTGTTTAAAGATTAGCTTGTGTAATCATTTCAAATCTTATATGCTATTGCATTGTATTTGTACATTTTATCAATGTTGAAGTGAGCATATTTGTTTGCTTCTATTGATGATATTGGAATTTTATTAACTGTTTTGTACAATTGTAATTTCATAAATCACAATGTTTTATTTAATATTGAATTTTTTCCCCATTTTATTATTATTATTTATTTGACAGTGATCTATATTTTGGTAACTAAAACTTTCATTGTTGATTGGTGATGTTATATGTCATCATTTGTCAGGTTCAGTTTGTGGCAAAGGCTTTGAAGTTTTAAAAAAATTATACATATAATTTATTTTCATCTATCATTATTCCAAATATAAAAAAGCCTACACTAACACACATATACTTTGTTTTTCTTCCTGAAGAAAATCCCAACAAAATGTCTCAGATGAGAGATTATATTTTAATAATTACTAATTCAGGTTAGTATATTCATAGTCATAACTATTTCTTGTGAATGAGCTTTGTCTTGATGTTCACTTGCCATTTGGAAAATTTTAAAATGTTAACAGCCATAGCACTAATAATAAATCTAGTGAACATTTCAGTTAATAGCAGTCTTTGACTTTATAATTGTAAGTATCATTAATTTTTATGTTTGATAAAATTTAGTATTTCATTGTTTTTATTTTGATCATACTTCAAAAATTATTTAATTATAAAACAAATACAAAAAATTACCTACAACAAAAACAATTTCTTTACAGAGGCTTGTACTGAAACAGCAATAACTGCAATAGAAAATAAATTGGTGAAAATGATAACAAAAGAAATGGAGCCAGTATTGAACATTGCAACCTCTTTAACAGGTATTAAATGTACTTTTTATATTTAATGCACAATTATAAAGGAATGAATGTAAGAATGTTAGTAATATAAACATTTTTTAGAACTGTGTCAGAAGAATAATTTTGAAATTTTTAATGGTTTTTTTTATTGAAATTTGACTTTCAATTCTGATATATGAACAGAATTTGAAATCACAAATTATTTTCAGTTTGATTAAACTTGAATTGATTTAATATCTATTTATGTTAATATCATCAATGGGAAGACAAAAAATATTTAATATATTGGACCAGATGCTTTCTTTGTCTCAAATGAAATCATCATGAAATCAAAACTAAAATGTATATTTATAAAGATTTTACATGGAAAAACAAAAGTGTATTAAAAATATTTTGTATTTTATTATTTTTCTTTATTAAGAGTATATGCCATAACACACACACTCAATTGTAAATGGAAATCATAAAAACATTATAATTTTTTAAAAAGTTTACAAATCCATTTACTTCTGTTTAAAATCCTCTAATCACCACTCCATCCTTTTTTCTTTCCAGAATATACATTACATATAACCATATAATTCAAACAATTAAAAATCTTATTTTCCTCTTTTCTTTATAAAAACTTTATTTCTTGTATATATATATATCCACTTGTTCCAAATTTTTGAAAATGACTATAATGTAAAAATAGTTGAAACGTTAGAACAAGTGGATATATATATATATATACAAGAAATAAAGTTTTTATAAAGAAAAGAGGAAAATGAAATTTTTAATTGTTTGAATTATATGGTTTAAAAAAGTTTTGATTAAGATTTTTTTCTTTGTTTGTTTTAATCAATTTTAAAAGCAGAGACTTTAAATTATTAAAATTGGCTTTTGAAAAGTGAAAACATGAGATAAAAAAAAGCCCTGATTAAAACTTTAATTAATTTCTAATGAGAGATAAAGAAGTAGTCCTGGTTAAAACTTTTAATTAAGATCTGGCAGGTGATAAAGACTAGCCCTGCTTAAAACTAAGATCTGGTGAAAGATAACGATTGCATATAAAAGCTCTGTGTTTTGATTGAAAAATATATAAATGATTTTTTTCTAATTATGGACAGCTGATGTGATTGATTTTTATATTTGCTAATTGTGAAATAAAGTAAATTAATACAAAAATTATTTTGCTGTGAATTGGGAAGTCAAGACCACTAAAAGAAGATTGAATGGCAATTAATAACTGCTAAAAACTATGCTTAATACTGAAAATAGTGATCATCCATTGATAATGCAGAACCTACCAGCCTTAGAGAACTGTATTAAAAATATGCAGTGCTGAAAATATTTCAAGATGAATTCTGGATCTTGAAATTATGCTATTATGAATGTGTCCTAATTGCCTAGTTCAAAACTGATCCTGAAGATTGCCTTTATACTCCACAACCAGATTAATGGAGCCCAAAAATCACAGTAGTGTGTACTCTTGATGGAACTAAAACCTTGTGCACACAGCTGGAATCAATCATATGGGAAAACTGAAGCCTGGAAGCTAACTGAACATTCTATTTTAACCCAGGCTAAAATCAAACTTTATACTTAAAGAAAAGAAATATGAACATATGATAGGCATATTAGTAACAATTTAGATTTTATTAGTAATTTTTGAATATTACTCTTATTACATGTATTTATTTTTAAAACTTATAAATTGTAAATAATAATCAGAAAATAATAAATTATTTACAACAGCTATATAAATATCAATTTTTTTTATATACATAACCTTTTTCAGCACATAATTTGGTGCCCTTTTCAAGTGTTAATAATCTATTATCTTAATGAACTATTTCAGACATAAAAATATCTAGTGTTCAATAATGAAATTAAAACAATCAATACCAATATAAATCATTAAAATAAATCAAAACCCAAATACTTAAATTAATATTTTTATTTTTAATGCTTTGTCATGAGTACATTGTAAGGGCTATCATCATCATCATCTTCTTCTTCTTCTCCTTCTCCTCCTCCTCCTCCTTCTCCTCCTTCTCCTTCTTCTTCTCCTCCTTCTCCTTCTCCTCCTTCTCCTCCTCCTCCTTCTTCCTTCTCCTCCTCCTTCTCCTCCTCCTCCTTCTTCTTCTTCTTCTGTGCTATGGGAGGTACACCATGTGCTCTTTGCAGTGATCTTATATTTGGAAAACAGCCAAGAATTAAATGTATTAAATGCAATAATAAGTTTCATAAATCATGTTTGAAATCTAATGGAATAATATTGCATAGAAATGGAGTCCTATATTTGTGATAAATGTAATCATAATTCAAGTAGTAATAATGTAATGGAAGTCAATGAAAACAAAATGGAAGTTATTGTATCAGATATAAATGATTTGCAAGACTTGGATATTTTTGGTCAAAATTTATTAGAAAATGAAAGTAATGACATTTCTAAATTAATAGAAATTAATGCTACATCTAATCGTGATTTTGATAATGGAGAAAAAAAATCTACTTAAAATGGATAATAATTGTTTATCTTGTGAAAAATCTACGTTTTTATTGAATAGAAATTTAAATATTGTTACAGATTTATCAAGTGAAATTAAATTATTGAATGAAGAAAATATTACGATAAAAAATATGTTATTAAATGCATCTGTTAATAATTTGGATATAAATAAAAATAATGATTATCGAAGCACAGACAGAAATTCTGTTGTTTTTAATAAAAAAGAAAGTCAACTTATTTCAAAGCAAAAAGAAAAGCAAGCGCCTGATCTTATTGTTTCTGATTTAAATTTCCCTCCACTTTCTACTATAAATAGAGTTGATAAATTAGAAAAGGAGGCAGTTTTTAGTGTCACTGATAGATCATTTTCTAAATTTAATGAACAGCAGAATAAAGCAATTAAAGTGAAGGTTGGTCAGTCAGATATAAAAACAAATGTAACATCAGATGAATCGTCTGGGATTTCTAATCAAGATAACACCTCTAAAAAATCATATGCCTTTTATTTGAAAGATTGTGCAGATAAAGAAAAAGATGGTTTTAAAACTGTATTTTATGGGAAAAATAAGTCTAAATATATTAAAAATGCAAGTAATTCTCTTATTGTAAGAAATCAGGTTAATCATGTTTTAAAAGCTGTTTAAGACAAGTAAGAAATTTAAAAAAAATTTTCTTACTAGAATGGATAATGATACATCTGCTATGGATGTGGTTGCCCATTTGAAAAATGTTTTAGATATAAATAGTGTGTGTTATAAACTGAATACAAAGTCTAAAAAATATTCTTCATTTTATTTATTTATAGAAGAATCTGAATCTGATAAAATTTTGGTCAGTAATGTTTGGCCTTTGTCAGCGGTCATATTGCCCTTCTATGGGGATTTAAAATATTTAAGAAATTTTAATGTTGATAGTACACAGGATAATATTATATTAAATATTAATAAGATTATTGAAGAAAAGCCAGAAGATATTATATTGACTGATAATGTTGATGAAATTAGCACTATAGTGCAAGATATAAATTTGCAAAATAATCTGTGTAATAAATAGCAATTCATGAATTGTTATTATCAAAATGTTCGTTGTCTTAGAACTAAGACAATTGATTTTAAATTTGAATTGTTATTAAATGAATATGATATTATCTTTTTAACAGAGACTTGGTTAAAAGAAGAAATTGATAATATTACTATATTTGATGATAGGTATTGTGTGTATAGATGTGATTGAAATTATAATAATGAAACAAGAGGTGGTGGTACTTTGATTTCTATTAAAAAATACATAAAGCATAGACAGATAATTATTAATGATAATAATATTGAATCTTGTTGGATTGAAGTTAGTTTAAAAAATAAAAATAAAATATTGTTAGGTACTATGTATCTTCAACCTACTTTGTCAATGAATGATTTAGATGCATATTTAGTTAAGGTTGAGGATATATTGGTGAAATATAAATATGATATTATTATAGTTGAGGATTTTAATGAAGCTGATTACTCAAGACATAGTAATAAGAATGCTGATAATAGTAAACTTGATAGATTAAAATTTTTTGTTGAGTTGGTTAGTTTAATTCAACTTAATAGTATTATTAATTTTTGGGGTGGTATGTTGGATTTATTGTTTAGCACTAAGAATGATTTGAAGTGCAAAGAGGCTGATCAAGCTCTTTTATCCCCTGATCCTTATCATCCACCTTTGGAATTTGTAATAGATGGTTCTCATGAACATATAAACCCTATAGTAAATAGTAAGAGAGATTATAAACATGGTGACTATTATGGCCTTTATAAAGCTTTTGAGGACATTGATTGGAATGTAGTTTTGATGGAAAATGATCCAAATATAGCGGCAAAAAATTTTTTGGTATAGTTCAAAATTGTCTAGATCAATATATTCCTGTTACGCATTATTTAAATACTAATAACAAATATCCTAAATGGTTTTCTAGGGAATTGTGTAGGGGCTTAAATAGAAAGCATAAATATCATAGGTTATATAAACTAACTAATGATAAAGAATTGTATGAGAAATTTAGTGGTTTGCGTGTTTATACTAAGACTCTTATGAAAAGAGATTATAATAATAATAATTTAAATAGAGTTGAAGAAAATTTTAGGAATAATCCACAAATTTTTTGGAATTATATAAAAGATCTTAATATTGTGGGAAGTAAAAGTTGTAGATATAATGTAATTAGGCCTTCTATGGATGAAATAGTCAATCATTCTACTAATATGTATTTAGATACTTCAAATAATGATAATATGGTTGATATTAAATTTAATAAAGAAAGTTTTTGGAATATAGATGTTAATAAAATTGCAATTCCTGAAGTGTTTCTGCAATTTCTAAACTTAAATCGAAATCTTCTATGGGATATGATAATATTCCTAATTTTATTATCAAGGGTTGTGCTGAATGTTTGGTAGCACCATTGCATTATATCATTAATTTATCAACTGAGAAAACTATTATCCCTGATATATTTAAGATAGCTAAGATTATACCAATTTTTAAAAAAGGGGATAGATCTGATTCTGGTAATTATAGACCTATTTCAATTCTGTCACCTTTTGCTAGGATTTATGAATGGTGTATGTATAGTAATATTATTGTAGATATCATTAAGGTATTACCTAGTTATCAGCATGGTTTTTTACCTGGTAGATCTGCTGAATCTAATTTAATGGTGATATCTGATCATATTGCTCATGCCTTATCTGATCAGAAGCAATTAGATGTTGTATATTTTGATATGACTCATGCATTTGACAAAGTTTCATATATTAGACTTTTGTATAAACTTAAAATATTGGGTGTTAGTCCTCATTTAGTTGAGTGGTTTTCCAATTATTTGAGGGGTCGTAAATCTTATGTACATATGGATAAAACTAATTCTCTTTTTTTTGATAATATGATAGGTGTTCCTCAGGGTGGAATATTAGCACCATTGCTTTTTAATGTTTATATGTGTGATCTTGATCATAGCATAAAAAATAGTATGATACTTACTTATGCTGATGATTGTAAGTTATTTAAAAGAATTATTACTTATAGTGATCATATTGGGGTTCAAAAGGATATAGATAGTTTTATTATATAGTGTAGGTATAACAATATGGAGATTAACATTAATAAAACATGCATTGTTTCCTATATTAATAAAACTGAAAAATCTGTTTATCAATATAAAATTGAGAATGGTGTTATTAAATATAAAGAGACTGTATCTGATTTAGGAACTATATTTTGTAGCAATTTTACTTTTAATGCGCATATTAAATGTATTATTAATAAAGCATACAGAAAGACGGGCTGTATTTTGAGATATGGGAGAGATTTATCTATTTCCATAAAATATAGGTTATTTTTTTCTCTTGTTGTTACAGTTTTAGAATATAATTCTTGTATATGGAACTTCAATTTGATTAATATTCAGTCTAAAATATATAATATTGAAAAAAGAGTTAATAAATTAATAATGGGTGAATGTCAAATTGTTAAAACAGTATTAAAAGAAAGGAGAATGTTGAAGAATATAATATTACTGAAAAAGTTGATTGATGGGAAAATTGATGTCAGTAACTGCATATCAAAAATAGAATTGAAAGTACCTTGTCGTTTATTAAGAGAAATGCAAACTTTCAAGATTAGTATATAAGTAAATATTTTATTTAGCGCCATGCTTGCAATTATATTTCATTCCAATATCAGCCTTTCAAGCTAATTGAGCACGTGCCTTCTGAGTGTTAAATAAATGAATACTTTCTTCTTCAGTCCAAGATATAGTATTTATGCAGGAATAAAATCCTGCATAAATACTCCTGCATAAATACTATATCTTGGACTGAAGAAGAAAGTATTCATTTATTTAACACTCAGAAGGTGCATGCTCAATTAGCTTGAAAGGCTGATATTGGAATGAAAGATTAGTATATGTAAAAATACTTTCTTTGGTAAATCAGTTATTAATAGATTGCAAATGGTATATAATCTAACTTTTAATAATATCGATATTTTTTGCGATCAATTTGTGATGAATGTTAAAAAACAACTAAATGTATAATTATGAACATATGTATATATAATTTTATGCATGTAGCTTGTATTTGCTTATAATTGTTTTTTTGTTAAATTTTAATTATTATCATTGTTATTATTATTATTTTTTTTTTTATTGTGTATTTCTGTTAAAGTGTAAATGTTGAAATGCACATATTGAATGGATATTGAATAATAATAATTATTATTATTATTATTATTATTATTATTATTATTATTATTATTATTATTATTATTATTATTATTATTATTATTATTATTATTATTATTATTATTATTATTATTATTATTATTATTATTATTATTATTATTATTATTATTATTATTATTATTATTATTATTATTATTATTATTTTAGTAGTAGTAGTATTAGTATTATTATTAGTATTATTAATAAGTAAAGTTGATGCTGATATTTTTTTTGGAAGATAATATTGCTGATAATCCTGTTTTAGATAATGAGTTTGAGATAGTTAAGTTAACTAATTATATGAATGGTAGAATTAATCGAGATAATTGTGTGAGAAATTCTATTGTAAATGAATTTGATAAAAATAAAGATTTGTTGCCCTTACATTATCTTTCTAAGATAGATGTTGACTTATCTTCTAATAATGGGAATAATTATATTGCAAACTCTACTGTAATTGAAATTGACAAAAATAAAATCAATAATGGACATAATAATGTTGGAAACTTTCCTGTAAATGAATGTGATGAATATAAAACTGTTTTATTTTTAGATGATCTTTCTAATGTTGATGCTGATTTATCCCCTAATAATATTGACTTATTTCCTAATAATATTGACTTATTTCCTAAGATTGGAAATAATAGTGTTGGAAAGTTTGCTATAAATGAGTTTGACAATAATAAAACTGTTTCATCTTTGGACTATCTTTCTAATGCAGATGTTGATATGGATTTATCCACTAATAATATTGACTTATTTCCTAAGATTGGAAATAATAATATTGGAAACTTTGCTGTTAATGAATTTGACTCTGCTAATAATGTGGAGAATATAGATAGTTTAATTGACAGTGTTATTCATGATTCTAGCAATTTTTCTTTTGAAATGATTTTATCTCTTCCTATTTCTTTTATATATAATTTAATAATTGAAATGTCTCATCGTTGTAGGAATTCTTCAGTGATCAAAGATAAACTTATTAATACTAATGCTATTGGTATTCAATGCATATTATCATCTTCCGAATATCCTGATCAAATTCTTAATTCTATTCCTGGAGATTATTCATCTGCTGTTGAAGGTGGTAACATTGTATGTTCATCTTCATCTAATTGCCTTGAAGATCTTGGTAAAAATGTTAATACTAATGATATTGGCACTCAATGCATGTTGTCATCTTCTGAATATTCTGATCAAATTTTTAGTTCTTCCATTGCTAGAGATCATCCTTCTGCTATTGAAGATGGTAGCATTGTATGTTCATCTTCAGCCTATTGCCCTGAAGATCTTGGTGAAAATATCAAATTGGATGATTGTGTTCCTGAAGTTAATTTAGTTGATGATGAAATTAATAATAATAATAATAATAATAATAATAATAATAATAATAATAATAATAATAATAATAATAATAAAAAATAAAAAATAATAATAATAATAATAATAATAATAATAAAATAATAATAATAATAAAATAATAATAATAATAAATAATAATAATAATAATAATAATAATAATAATAATAATAAAATAATAATAATAATAATAATAATAATAATAATAATAATAATAATAATAATAATAATAATAATAATAATAATAATAATAATAATAATAATAATAATGTATGTAGGAATTTGCCTCATTCCAAATTTAAAAGTAGATGTTTTTATAACTCATCCTGGCTTGAGGTAAATTCCATTAGTGATTGCTTTTCTGATTCTGTTTTTTTTTCTCATGGTAAATTTAAATCACCAAATTTTTTTTTTGTGGGGAAAAGAGATAACGGAGGTTTTCCTGTTACTTTATCTTCTTTAAAGTCTGTGAAATCTAAAATACTAAATTATCCAGCTGCAGTTCTTAAAGTCATTCCAGGTCATAATTTACAGAGTGCTTCTTTTATGGATAAAAGATATAATGGAGGTCTTACTGTTAATTTATCTTCCCTAAAGTCTATTAGTCATAAAATTCTTAATTATCCAGATACTGCTCCCAAATTTATTCCAGCTTATAGATCACATTCACTTAACTTTCATTCAAATAGTAACTATCGGATGAATCATTCTGGATACTCTTCTTTATCTTCTAGTAAAAATGACTTTTCAAGAACTAAAAAAATTAATATTTCTGATGGATTTAATAAATCTAATTTTGCTAATGTTTATTCTAAGTCTGTTAGACATAAAATTCTTAATTATCCAGATTTTGCTCCCAAATTCATTCCAGCTTATAGATCACATTCACTTGACTTTCATTCAAATAGTAACTATTGGATAAATCATTCTGGATACTCCTCTTTATCTTCTAGTAAAAATGATTTTTCAAGGACTAATAAAACTAATATATCTGATGGATTTAATAAATCTAATTTTGCTGATGCTTATTCTAATACTAATATAACTTATAATAGATATTTTCTTTCTAATATGCCAGTAGATCTCAGTTCAAAAGATATTACAGTATTTCTTGAAAATAATTTACAAACTAGCATTGTTTGTCATAAAGTTAATATGAATAATTCTAAGTCTTCTTGCTTTTATGTTTCTGTTTCTGCACATAAACATAATGAAATAATATCCCCCAATTTATAGCCTTGCGGTGCTTCCATTTCTTTTTTTCATGGATCTCTGGCTAGTTCTCTAAGGTTTTAAGAGAATTTATTTTGTTTTACTATCTATTTTACTATCTATTTTATTTTATTTATTTATTTATTTATTTATTTTTATCACTTTTTTTCTCTTTTGGTTTATTTGTGTTGTTTCCATTATCTTTGTGAGTAACATGGTAGGCCTTTCTTGTTTCTACATGAATGTCAGAGGTATGAGGACTAAATGTGTTCAAATTAAACAATTTTTTGAAACAGAACATTTTGATCTTATTTTACTTACAGAAACTTGGTTAAATCAACAATTTCCTGATTGTTCTTTTCTTGATGATAGATTCAGTGTTTTGCGAACTGACAGATCTATGGATAATATTTCTCGAGGTGGTGGTACTCTGATTGCTCTTCATAAAGATATTTTTTATAAAGAACTTTATTTTTCTTCTTCTTTTTGTGAATCTACATGGTGTGAAATTACTTTAAATCACAATTTTAAATTTATTTTGGGTAATGTTTACCTCAAACCCACTTTGTCATTGTTGGAGTTTGATTATTTTTTGACATCTCTTGATGATTTTCTGATTGGCTATGATAATGTTATTATTACTGGGGATTTAAATGTTCCAGATTTATATCAGGGTAGAATTGCTACGCACTTTTCTTTTTTGTCTTCTAAAGCTTCTAGAATGTTACAGTTCTGTAAATTTTTAGGACTTAAGCAATATAACCCATTTGTTAATTCCTCTCATCGTACTTTGGATTATATTTTATGTAATTCAATAGTAGTTGGTAATTTTCAAGTTGTCTCTGTTAATTTTCCTATTGCTGTTCATCATCCACCTTTTGAGTTTTATATTAACGTTTGTCACTCAAAGATTAGTTTTTCTAATATTTCAAGAAAGGATTATGGGAAGGGTAATTATGTTGATTTTTGTAGTAACTTTTCTAGGGTTAATTGGAATTTTTTGTATTCTTTTAATGATGTAAATGATTGCTTGGATGGGTTTTTAAAGATTCTTAATAGTTTTATTGATTTGTATATTCCCAATAAGCGGCCTTTTTATAAGGGTTTTCCTCCTTGGTTTTCATGCGATCTTGTTAAAATTATTAAAAGGAAGTCTTATCATCGTAGACTTTATTTTAAAACACAGAATATCTTTTTTTATAATAATTTTATTAATTTCAGAAGATTGGTGAAGCATGTTTATAAAAGAGATTTGCAGAATTATATTAGAAAAATTGAGGTTAATATTTCTTCTAACCCTAAAGAATTTTGGGATTTCATTAATAAGTCTGGTTTGGGTAAGAAAAGGGTTCAAGCTACTCATGGTTTCACTTTAAGTGCAAATGACTTTTCAAAACATTTTGCTGATGTATATTCATCACATGATACAATATCTTCAAATATTGCATTATTTTGTAATTCTTCAACTGTTCATTGTATGATTGACCATATTTCTAAGGATGATGTTCTTATGGCTATTAAGTGATTTAAAATTCATTCTAGTTTGGGAAATGATAATATTTCTTCATTTATTTACTAAGGGCTAGCTGAATTTATTGCAGTACCTCTTGATATATTTTTAATTTATCACTGAATTCTTGTGTTTTTCCTATTGTGCTTAAGTGTGCCAAAATGGTACCAATTTTTAAGAATGGATCACATGATTGTGTTAATAACTATAGACCTATTTCTGTTTTACATGCTATTGCTAGAATTTTTGAGAGGTGTGTTTATAATAAAATTATTTTAGATGTTGGTAAACTCATTTCTTAATTAAATTAAATGATGATAAATTTAATAATTAGTATAATAAAATTTAATAATAAAATTAACAAACATGTAAACAAATATTGTGAATATATTCATTTACATTTAATAAATATATTGGTAACTAAACCAAAGAACCAAAGACTCCAAAAAGTATGGGTATTGAACTAAGTTTAGACCAATATAACTACATAAGCTAATGGCTTGGATTGAAAATATTATATTTTCAATTTTAGACTCATAGTTTTGTACTTAAGTACAGATAAAGAGTGACATTTGGGGAGTTGGATTTGATGCTAAGATTTAGATGGCATACTCTCAGATCCACGCTCATCACTGATGAAAGCCATAAGCTACAAACTATTATGATATTATTCAAATAAAATGTTATAAAAACATTTATAAACAACAAAACATAACACTTATATTAATTATATAAAAAGCCTTTTTCGGCAAATTTATTTTTTGCCCTTTTCAAACATGTCTTCCAAAAATACTACGACTACATATACATAGCGACATCTATGTTAATACATGATAAGTAAAAAATAAAAGACAAAAGAATAAAAGAAATATACAACTAGTATAAACAATTCATATAGAACAGCTGAAACTGAATTGGATAGCCTATATTATCATATAACTTATACAACTCTACTATAATTTAAATCTTCATTTCGTAAAATGCATTCCAAACAATTATCCACATCAGCTATCTATCCATTCTTTTTTCATTTTTTTTTTTTTTTCATCAACCATTTATTATTCATTCCAATAGACGCCTTATATATATTCATACAATTAGTTTTATTATACATAATATAATTTGTTTCATATAATCTGCGTCTATTAACATCTTTTATATAATTTAAAGCCCTTATACTATCAGTACAATTAATTTTATGTCCAGTTTGCAAATAATGAACATATAATGCTGACTTATCATCTTTCCTATCGATAGCACCATTATGTTCCTTAGCTCTTTCGCTCAATTGCTTTGCTGTCTGCCCATAATAAACCATATTACAAAATTTACAAGTAATTTTATAAACCATTCCCCTTTTATATTGTATCTCATCTATTAACCTATAATTAGTTATTAACTTATCTAAATTTCTACTATTGGCCCATCCCACATTAATATTTTCATCCAAATATTTTTTCCTTTTTTTACATAAAATTTTGTATACATTAGGTAAATATGAAATTTTTATCCATTTCTTCTTATCTTTATTATCATTTCTCTTATTTCTCTTTTTATAATTTCCTATAAAAATACTATTAATATGTCTTATCCCAGATCCGCATTTTACATAATCTTGTTTAAATTTTTCTTTTTGCAATTTAGCAAAATTTCTATCAGTGTTAAATTTATCATTTTTATATTTAAAATTCTTTATTACATTCATCTTTTGTATCCATGGCTGCCTTGAATCAATTGGTATAATTTTTCTCAATTTATCATCTTTAACAAAATGCCTAATCACAATATTTCCATCTTGACTCAAAAACATCTCAATATCTAGATATCTAATCTCATTATCAATTTCCTTCATAGTAAAACGGATATTATCCGCATTATTATTAAACTTCCTAAATAATTTATGTACTATCCTTCTATTCCCTATTACTAAACTATCATCGACATATCTAACGTAATATATTACTTCTTTTTTAATTATACTTCTTGTTATAATATTGTTTTCCATATCATTAATAAAAACCGATGCCATTAACCCACTAATTGCACATCCCATTACCCATCCCTTATTTATTTCCCAAAATTGATTATTATATTTAAAAAACAAACTGTTATTTATCAAAATTAAACTTTCCTTTATTATATTAATAATGTTATCATCAGTAATGTGTAGCGATAATGCCTTTATTACTACATCGATACTTTTCAATCTAGGAATACTAGGATACATTGACTCTATATCCATCACAAAAATACTATGATTTCTATTTACTTTCAACTTATTCAATTCATCAATAATGGCCTCTGTATTTTTTATACAATACTGCCCATAACCAATCACATTAGCTATCCACCCGTTCAAATATTTACAAAATTTATTCAATATAAAATCACTAAAATTGAATAGTAATCTTAAAGGGTTACCTTCTTTATGTGTCTTAATCTTACCAAATATATATGGATTCTCATATGACCTAGGATATAAACAATTATACTTCCCATCATCAATAAATCTACAAATTTTCATCTTTTTTAATAAATTTACATATTTAGTCTTTATCATATTTGTAGGGTCTTTAGACAATCCAATATATCCCTCTTTTTTTATTACCAGATCTATTTTATCATGATAATCCCTATTATATATCACAACAAAACGACAACCTTTATCTTCTTTACATATTGTTAATTTATACACATTACATACATTCTTAATTTCATCTATTATTCTTCTGTAGTTATAATCTCTAACAGATATATCAAGTTCATATAAATGACTATTCAAAACACAATGCAGTTTCTTTTTTTCCTCATATGATATATGTGCCAATTCAATATCCGTGGTTATTTTTTTCTTTATATCTTTGTCTATAAATGGAATAAAAAATGGATTTTTATTCAATAAAATACTTTGTTCAGTTGAAAATTTATAATCCGTTAAATTTATATAATTATTCGAATTTAGATTTATACATTCCCTGTATTTACTATCCAACTTCCGGACATTATCACTTCTATATGATCTTGTATAATTAAATTTTTTAAAAAACCATTCCCATTTTTTAGCGTATTTAATATTAATTTTATAATTCCATTTATTACGGTAATTATTTAGAAAACTTTTGAAAGTATCCCAAATCTTTATCACTTTCAAAATTGATTTTACTGTTTTATGTAAACTTTTAAATTTATCCAATGAACATCTATAGATATAGTATTTCTCATTAATAAAATTCTGTAACAGATAATTTTCCAATCTATAAATCAATTTAGGATTATTTGATATCTTTTTATTCCGTTTGAGACTAATCACACATGACTTAGGAATGATCTTATATAATTTACAATTATTTAGATATGATAATTGGCCCTTAATTTTCTCCATATATAAGCACAATTTAGTTAACTTTTTAATCTTATTCATCCTAAACAAATCCAAATTATCCTTCATGTATTTCCACAAATGTTCCATATTGCAAACGTAGTAAAATCCAAAGGTAACGTTATTAATTGAAAATTAACAATACTTAAAACAGAAGAAAACGGAAAATACCTTTTTCTTTTTCGTTTTTTATGTTGTACTAATCCTTCGAAATCAAATAAAATGTTATAAAAACATATTTATAAACAACAAAACATAACACTTATATTAATTATATAAAAAGCCTTTTTCGGCAAATTTATTTTTTGCCCTTTTCAAACATGTCTTCCAAAAATACTACGACTACATATACATAGCGACATCTATGTTAATACATGATAAGTAAAAAATAAAAGACAAAAGAATAAAAGAAATATACAACTAGTATAAACAATTCATATAGAACAGCTGAAACTGAATTGGATAGCCTATATTATCATATAACTTATACAACTCTACTATAATTTAAATCTTCATTTCGTAAAATGCATTCCAAACAATTATCCACATCAGCTATCTATCCATTCTTTTTTCATCAACCATTTATTATTCATTCCAATAGACGCCTTATATATATTCATACAATTAGTTTTATTATACATAATATAATTTGTTTCATATAATCTGCGTCTATTAACATCTTTTATATAATTTAAAGCCCTTATACTATCAGTACAATTAATTTTATGTCCAGTTTGCAAACTGGACATAAAATTAATTGTACTGATAGTATAAGGGCTTTAAATTATATAAAAGATGTTAATAGACATAGATTATATGAAACAAATTATATTATGTATAATAAAACTAATTGTATGAATATATATAAGGCGTCTATTGGAATGAATAATAAATGGTTGATGAAAAGAATGGATAGATAGCTGATGTGGATAATTGTTTGGAATGCATTTTACGAAATGAAGATTTAAATTATAGTAGAGTTGTATAAGTTATATGATAATATAGGCTATCCAATTCAGTTTCAGCTGTTCTATATGAATTGTTTATACTAGTTGTATATTTCTTTTATTCTTTTGTCTTTTATTTTTTACTTATCATGTATTAACATAGATGTCGCTATGTATATGTAGTCGTAGTATTTTTGGAAGACATGTTTGAAAAGGGCAAAAAAATAAATTTGCCGAAAAAGGCTTTTTATATAATTAATATAAGTGTTATGTTTTGTTGTTTATAAATGTTTTTATAACATTTTATTTGGTTTTTTGTTATATTAAATAACAATATATATATATATATTGTAACCTATTTATAGGTCGCTCAAATAATTATTTAAAGGCTCAAATAAAAAAGATATTACCATACCTGAGTTGTCTACAATATATAAGAAATAATCATAAATTCAAAAATTAAATGATGATCAAAAGATATAATATCTGAGTAAAGGTTCAAAATATAACACTATCAAGAATTATGGGGAAATTGTTAATAACCAGTATTATAACTCAGGTATATAAAAATCACGTGAAGTGAGTACACTAGTAATTCAATAAAATATAACTCAGGTATACAGGCAGTAGGTTTTATCCACTTTCATTTCTTGGTTTGATGTTAAGTGCATGTTTAAACAAATACTAAGTGAATATGGTCTAGCAGGGCGCCACTAGATTATCTGAATCTAGACACGGTTATATCTGATAACCTTTCACATGTACCGGGTTTGAATCCCTTCTTGGTACTTTATTTCTAATAAAAATGAGAGATTTTGCTTTTTGAGCCATATCACTATAAGCACTAATAGTTAGGTAAAAGTAAAACATCTTTAAACCAAAGTGGAGTATATTAGACATAAATCATTTCTCAGATCTTAACATAACAAATGTGTTTCAATATTTTTATAAGTTCACTAGCTCAGATTATATATAACTAATTTAGGATGGCAATTCACTCATCCTTGCATGAAATAGATGATGGGATGTGGTTATAATAATACTAAGAAATCACTAAATATTATAAAATCAATATTTATTTATGGCCTTTAAACAGTTAAACAGCTCATTAATTAAAACGTTGATGACGATGATGATGATGATAATAATAACGATAATGACAAGGGTTTCAACTACAGCTCTAGGACTAAGCCTAAACATAAAACTAAATTTTATAAAGAAATTCATAATTATTGCTTAATTTTAGCATATTTACTTATATCTTAAATAACTAATATTCAACCATTGATGATGATGAATAATCACACTTAACAAAGACTACACTTAATGAAATATATACGCCTCGTTTAATAAAACAAACTAATATTTATTACTACATTTCTAACATATACATAAAAATTTCTAGATAAATATGAAAATTGACATGAATAATAATAATAATTGATTATATAACACTCCTCAGATTAATTTTAAGTTCTTCCCCCTTTCCCTTCAAATGTATTTTGTATTAAGTTGGACGTCACATTGACCATGAAAAGTATTTCAAGACAAAAAATATTATCTGCTCATTAGCACACATACTTTAAAATCCAACATGTAAATAGAATGTAAAAAAAAAATGTTAGTAAAATTGAAAGAGCAAGTTTTAGAAAAAAGTTTTAAATTATTTTCTCCCCCTCCCTTCCAAGCGCTGAAATCTATACTGAACTTGAAACAAAATAATCTAATATTCTAATACTACTCATTATTCCACATTCACTTCCAATTATACACATATAAAAATATTATTATGTATGTGCGTGTTTTATCCCATAATAACAAAATATTATTAAAACCAAAATAATAATATTAGTTAAAACTAAAATCATAATACCATAAAAAAAAATTGTTTTACATATTCATATTTCATAACTGTAAAATTAATAAACATATAATTTTGATACATTCAAGATAATTTATGAAGCTCAAAGTTATTATTAGTAAGACATTCTTGTTTTAATCGATCTGAATAGTCTTTAAAAGTTCTTTAAATAAAAATATACCACTTTATTGCTAAAATGTTTATTAAGACTGATATCATAAAGAAAATAGATATAAAAAGTCATATTACCGATCTTTTGTTTGTGGCGAATTTCCAAGGGTTCAAACTTGTCTATATTTCTGCAGCTACTATGTGGGAACAATCTCTTTCTTGAGGTGTATAACTATTTAATGATGATGACTCTATTGAGGTTATTTGCTTTAGTGGACAATTTGGAAATCATTATATTAATTTTTCTTCTCTTCCTGTCAAGCATGTGGATGAAATACAGCAGTTGTTTTCCCATTTGTAAATTTTCTTGAGTTTAAAATCAGTTGTTGGAACAATTAATTGGACTTGATGATTAATATTTATCAGTAGATTAATTCATCTTCTTTGAATGCAGGTGAATGCTTTCTTCCTTCTATTAAAAACATCTTATTTATCTGGTCAGTTGAAAGGTGTAGAATATTATTTTAGACACATCTTTTCTTTCCTATGTGATGTGCAGCTTCCTCCAGATGGTCCGGCAAATGGAATATACATATAATTTTTCTAGCCCGCCATTTCTTATATTTTCAACATTCAAATTTGATAGTTTAATAATCTGAATCAATCACAATAATAAATAATAATTCAAGACAGCTTTTTATATCCAATTTTTACCTAACTTAACCAATCAGAGATAGCATCACTTGCTATTTTTGGACAAATTTGTTTTAATTAGATCTCTAATTTATTTTCAACCAAAGTATTTTTCAACTGAAAAGTTTAATCCTTTTTTCCAGACACTTTTGTTTAAAAAAAAAATAGACTCAATTCTTATTTCCTTTCTTTTGTTTTTTCTTTCTTTTTAACATCCAGGTAACACTTCAAATCTTTGAGCTTCCTTCTTTAGATCTTGATAAGACAATTTCAAAAATTAGAGTTCTGACTCATTATAAGTTTCCAAAGTGAAACAATCATTTACAAAAAAAAATTGCTACAAAGATCGATATCTGATTAAACAGATTTCCTCTTTTAACAAAAAAATTGTACAAAAAAAAATAATTTGACAGATTTAATACTTCCTTTTCTTTCAATATTTAGGAAATGTAAAATTTTGTATGTAATGTACACACATCCTTCATTCTTTCAAATCATTCATAAACTAACCTTAAATAATATAATTGCTAGCTTAGTAATTATAACCCAATTATTTAATTAAATCTGTAACTTTTAAATCCCACTTATAATTAAAGAAAAGCAAAATAAAAGTATAGAATAAAATATTAGAATTGATCAAGCATAGGTTAGTTTTAAAGAAAGTTAAAATGTTTAATATTTGAAATATAAAACAATTAAATAATTTACACATACATTGCCTATATGTATGCATTATAACTTTGCTTTTTAAAGAAAATTTAAATATTAAATAGTTTAAATGTGTGTATTACCTTTCTATCAACACACAAACAAATAAAGCATATAATTGTTGTCCCACTCTTTCTCTGTTTAAAGCTTTTAGAACTGGACCTTGTAGGGTTTAAACTTGGATGCCCTACAACTTCCTTTATGGTTATATAAAATTGTGATGATGATTTTGTTTTACCTTTTCTACATGCACATTACTATAAATTTGGCTAGTGACCAAATTGTAATGGCACAATATATGTTAAATCATTATTTTTAATAAAGTAATAAATCTACTTTGATTTATGTAAACGGGATAATTTTGTGTATGTTTTTATTATGCAAAGTATTTGCTCCCTTTTAGTATTTTTGTTATTTTTCAATGAAGTGTTAAATATTGGCACTCTTTAAAATACATAAAGAACCTATTATTAAACGTACTTGCTAGAATAATTTAAAATATTGAATAGCTAGCTATCTTCAATAATGATCAAATGTTGCTTAATTGTTTTTAAATTTAGTTTTTAAGAAAATGTAATAAAACAGCTATTCACACATTTTCAAAATCTGTTTGTTTTAAGTTATTGTTTATAAATGAAATGACATAAAAAATTACTTTTCTTATATTATTCGCAATTTATCCTTTTTATTGTTTTTTTTTTTTAATTTTCAACTGAGATTTATTTAAATTAATTATAAATGTAAGGCTTTAATAAGTTTCCAACATTGAAAACAAACATTACCAATGTTTTGCTGACGAATAAAGATTTAATTAAATTATTAAAATATATGTATACACTTCACGAAATTAAATAAATAACCGAATTCTTGTATTTTAACTATTATGAATGGGTGTTTGTTTTGTTTTTTTTCATATTGGGTGGATTATTTATAATATCGATGAGGTGATTTGTATTATTGGACAATTGTAAGAATTATAGTAAGAATAATATTGCATTAAGCAACGTCTTCCAAACTAAACAAATTGTCTGATTGATTGACCTTTAATAGTGGGCAGCAGCACTCTTAGACGTGGCTGGTATGTCCTCGATATCACTATACAATGATAAATAAGGAAATAAGAAAACCGATACTTGTGAGTTTTCAAGTAAATCAAAGGTGGGAGCCTGTATTTTTGGTAAATGTACAGTTTCAGGAATCTATAATCTACCGAAGATTGGGTTCATAGTTAAATTAAAACAAAATTAATAAGTCGATTGTTAAATTTTAAAAAAAAGGAATAAATTCCGCTAAATTTCATTAATAAGCTTTATTTCAATTTTTTTTTAATATAGTACTTTGATTTAATTTAACGTGGTTTTTTTTGTTAGCTATTTTTTTTTTTTTTGGCAAATAGTCATAATGATAAAAATTTAGGACCTTCCTGTCATAGAACATGATGCAATGGACTATTTCCAAAAGTATGGGATCCTGTCTTCCAAAAAATGTGTTTTAGTGGCCACAATATGATTCCGACATAAATAAAGTGTAAATATTGTATTTATAATCCCCCCCCCATTTTTCTGTTAATAATTTAATCCAAAAAAGAAAAAGAAAACTGTTTTTCTTAAATGATTATTTTTTTTAAAATAACAGTAATAAAAAATAAAATGTAAATATTAAATGCGTTTCATAGCAGGCATTTTTTAATAACATTTTTGAGGACCAAAACCGTAAATTTATCAAAAATATGGGTTGCCATCTAGGTTTACTTGAAAACTCACTTATACTGAAAACCCATTACATAACTTTCTTAAATATACCAACATTTTAATTAATTGAATTGAGCTCGTTTTGCTTTTACTTTATCAGCTGGAAAATAGATTCAGAAATCTTTATTTCTTAACGTGCTCTTTTGATTATTGTTTTATTTATTGTGCATATTTTAAGATAAGAAATAGCAAACTAAACAGTAATAGCTAACTACATTTTCTCACAATTAATTATGAAACATTAATTTAATTTATTATTAGTCATAATGCCAGTGGACATTATAGTCTACATTGTAATTAATTCCAAAGAGAAAAAAATTCATGGTATTTATCGGAAGGCCAGGCCAGCCGCTCGGTGGCATTCTTTATGTGTCATAGCATCAGCTGGGAAGCAAACCTGCTAACCTGGGACAACTGCTTGTAAGGCAGCTGCACTGACCATTTGACCACCAATGCTTGACTTGGTGGCATTCTTTCTCTGTTAAAAACACAGAAATATGCCATTTACACAGCCCAATATTTTTTGTGCTTTTGCAGAGAAACTTATGGCCTATAGAACAGTTCTATTCCTATTAGCTGTTGTAGGCCTAGATGGCCTTGCACCCAAATATTATGACCCGCTAATGTGCTTCATGATACTTTGCAAATGCGCACACTTAACAGATCGCTATCATATCATGTGAGGGTGTACTTGATTCAACTGGCCATAACTGTTGTACTATGCATTTGAATTAAAGATCTTACCCCCTACCTGATGTAGTATTACATACTAATAATTATAAGTCCAACCTGGGCTTCCCTACACATGTTGGAAGGTGAAAACAATTGCAAAAAGGGCTAGCCAAGCACCTTTTCCCAGAAGTCATGCACGTTTAATGAGACAAATAAAATATCAGGTTGCGCATTGTTTTGGAAATCATAAGCTTGGTTTGATCAGAGTAGTGCATGTATTGGTTGATCCTTCGGATCATCAAAACCATCAGGAACCAGGCCTGCACATTCCAGCGCTATGCACTGTCTTTTTTACAGATAAAATCTTCTATCGTAAATTATTTAAAAGTAGTTTAGAAAATGACAAAATCTTTTTAAAAAAGTATGAGAACATGTCAAAATATTTTTTAAGAAGGTGGAGAAAATGTCAAAATATTTTTTTAAAAAGTTGGAGAAAATGTAAAAATAATTTGAAAAAATGCAGAGAAAATGTAAAAATTGTTTAAAAATAGTCGGCCCTGGATTGATATAATTGTGTGTTTTTAGCAGAGAAAGAACGCCACCAAGTGGCTGGCCTACCAAATTCAATAAATGCCAATTAAATGTGATATAAAATGATTTTTTTTTCAGAGTTGAAATCAATTTGTTTGTCAAGTTAAATGTTTTTTTTACTCCTGAAACTTTTTTAAGGTACTGTGAATCTCATATACTTCCTGCCATTACACCTTTCTAGTCTACACTTACTTGAATTGATTACTGTCAGAACTGATTCATTTCCTATTTTCCTCCTTTATCATTTCGGTAAAAATTTTCATTAGTTCTAATATTTGTTTTCCCATTTTTGTCATAAAAGCCTAAACAAAAAAAATCTCCATGTTTTTTCATTCCTCTCATGTTTAAGTTTTTCCATTCTTCATAAACTTATCTCCAATGTTATATATATTAAAAATAAATATGTACTTCCATTTCCATATAAATCATACTTGTAGTCTAAATTTGAAGTTCATTTTTTGTCTCCTTTCATTGTCCCAAATAAAAATAAACTCCTTTTAGTGTTATTATACATCTTTTCATATTTTTTGTAGTTTTTATTTTTGTGTAGCTTTAAATTCTTTTATTTATATTCATTTTTTGTAACTCATTTTTCTCTAATATACTTATTTATCCTTTTAATGGTCTGTTATTTAGTCTTTTACATTACCTGGATTGACTATTAAACTTTATTAAATAAAATAATTATTATAAAGGAATTTGAATGTATTGTTTCATAAAACAGTAGTAGATTGTAGATCATGCTGTAAATAGGAATCATGGTGTTTATAAAAAGAAGTTAAAGTTTGACAAGTTTTTTATGGATACTGAAAGATTAAAATAACAATGGCTTTAAGAATAAATCTTATTTTAAGTGTATTGTTTAACAAATCTGTTTTGAAAGAATAGCTTGCAAGGCTTAAAATTGCTTTTGAATTTCCAATCTCTTCTGTTAAAGAATGGATTGTGATGCATGTAAATATCTTTTGGTGCTATTAAAATACATATATTTTTTTGATGGGGTTTTTTTTTGATCATAATTCTGTTATTAAGAAATTGGTTAAAAATTTATAATATTCTATAAGAGTAGCTTACAATCTTACCAAATTAACCTATATCAATTCAAATCACCAGATCAAGCCATTCAAAACTTATGCTTTACTAATAAGTTATTGAATACACGCTATCTTATTTTTTTAAGCATATCTATATATATATGTGTGTGATGAATATTTACTTTATTCAATATTAAAATAATAGATGTTGCAGTAAACAGATTTTCTTTATATACTAAAGAAAATTTGAAAAAAAAATCCCATGTAATGGAAGAAAACAGAAATGAGCACTTTAAAAAAAATCATCTAAATATATATGTATACTATTAATAAACTAATAATCATTGTATTGTGCGTCACAAATTAAATAGTACAATAGCGCAGACAGAAACTATGTAAGAATAGTGATGATCCAATGTCAGGCTAATGACTAATCAACCAATTGTGGAAAAATAAAAATAGAATTCCATTATGTAATTCTTTAGATTAATGATTACTAATGTAATTTACGCAACAGTAGGCAAATGCAGCAGTGTAGAAGGAAATAAAAGATTTAGTATACCGAATATCAGAAACTAAGCACAGTATAAAAAACGAAACCCAGTTTATATCTGGTCCCTTTTTCTTAATAATAATGTATTGGCAATAGAAAGTCAACATCGAGCGAGTGGAATTTTTGAATGCTAAAGAAAATGGATGCCATGTTCGAAAATACTGACTTTCCCATATAAATTCATTGATGTTTATAAGACCATAAAAAAAAAATTGAGATTGATGGCTGAAGTAAGAAGAAATAAATAAATTCATGCAGCTTAACAAAATAAAGAAATTGTTTTTGAATTGATATTGAAGAAGCAACGATACTAATTGAGCATGAACAGAGAGGGGACAAAACATTACCAGCAGTTGAACAGAATAATGAAGTATTCACCTACACTTATAATGCCTGAAAGAATATATATTATCCAAAGTAAAATGCCTGCATATGGATTGAACTGAAGATCGATGGAAAGGATCATTGCAATGTTATTTTAAGCATGTTGCATGCAGATGTCGATGAGTGATTGATATTTTTCTTTAAGGAAAGCAGTATGGAAAGAATAGACTGTACATATGAAAGACATTGTTGCCAAACTCATGAACATTAATACTTTAATAGGGGTCAACGCGAATTTGCATTGTCACCTTTAGATTGCTCTAACTCAGCCATTTTATGAGTTACAGTAATAAATTTATGCTCGATTTTAAGCTTAGAGCAAGGCCTGTAAGATGCTGCCCTCTCTTGAATTATTTTACAAGTAAAAAATCAATACTAGGAGTGTTTCAAGTTTACAAAAGAAGAAGGCCAGTTCTGATTGGTTGGATAATCTATTCTCAATTCTTATTGGCTGATGATTTCAATAAATATTTTTCATGCTGAAAATGAAAATATATGTTTTAGAGTGTTTTTTTAATTATTTTTTGTACATTTTTCATAAAATCTTCTGAAAATATAGTTATTTTACAAAAGTAGTAAGGTTTTATTAAAAAATTGTATACTTTACACGCTTGTAAATTGAAAAACAAAACACAATAGCAATAATTTTGACATCCTGTCAAGAGTTTAGACTGCCCCAAGCTGTTTATGTAATTTTCAAACAAAGATTAATGTTTTAGAATATTTTTCTGGCATTTATTTAAATGTTATAATGTATTTTTTTAATAATATGCTGAAAATATAATTATTTTGAGAAAAACGTTAAGATTTTTCCTAAAAAATTCTTTAAAAATTCATAACGGCAATTCTGGGAGGGATATAAATGACGTTTACATTGCTTGTAATTCACTCGTAATGTTTTCTTTGATTTTTCCACTTTTGAATATTTCTATAAAATACAAATAAAAATATATTTTTGAAAAAACATTCATTTACTTTCCTAACATTACAAATAATTAATATACTTTTTGAAAACGAAACTAAAATTAATATATATTAAAAGATGAAAATATTTCTATCAAAGAGTTTGTCACTTGACCAATTAAAACCAATTAAAAGATTCAGAGTTTTACTTCAGTTGGCCAATAATAAAAATGGTCCATGAAAGTGTTAATCAAGATGATTTAATGAAATTTTGATATTGTTATGCTATTATTGTGTACATATATTTGTAATTTTTTTTTCATACTTGGGAGCATAAACATTTATAGTTTATGTTTTGGAAGAGTTTATTATAAGTGGAAGCAGCACGGGGGGGGGGTGATTAAGTTTAATTAATTTTTTTTTGTTACAAAGTATAGATCAACTTTTCCTCTATAGCGACTTGACATTGATCATCATAATATGGGATAAAGATAAGATCTTTAATATTATTTCATATTAAATTCATGCACTTATTATAGGACAGAGTTTATGTTATATGTGTGTGTTAATTAATTATCATTATGTGTTTTCTTTTCAGTGTGAATGACTAATTTTCTGGGATGAATGCTCTTTTCTGTTAACAGTAGGGATTTATATATAGATGGGGAGCCCCAAGAAGATCAAACACCATAAATCTGAATTGAACGACAATGCAACTGTGAATATATAAATGCAGAAAAATTTAATTTAGCTAGTTAGCTTCGCAGTCACCTTAAATCATTTTATTTTATAATTTATTTTTATTTGCCTTGTAAATAATTAGTGTCATGTCATGAACTTCTACTATTGGGTTAGGGTTTGGAATCGTAAATGTATATTAATTGTTAATATGGTAGAAACCCATTTTTGACACATATAATTATAATGTTTCACATTGTTAAATTATTTTCATCTTTACTTTGTTTGGTTATCCTATAAATATTGTAAAATTTGTTCCTATCAAACTGGTCTCTAGTTTATTAAAATCATTTTGCATTCATCAATCAACCTATAACCTGGAACATGCATATGTATACACTTCACTTTTATATAATCATACTGAAAGATCCATGGGTGAACATTTAAACCAATTGTAACCTATATAAAGATACAGCAGTTAACTTGCATAAATTCATCCCTGAAGAGAGTCGAAGGCAAATTCTCGTTGAGTTTGAATATTGAGGCATAGCAGAACCAGAAAAGAGGGAAAAGAATGTGAATGAATTAACCCAAAGTGCCTCTAGATTTAACAAATAAACACAGAGCTAGTCCATTTGGAGATAGATGCAATCATGAGTTATGCATTCCACTGCACCATCACCAGCATCCTATCTGAAGACCCTTGGTCCGACCATAGTAAGATGCGTTTTCCCCTTTTATTAGGACTAACATCGGTCCATCATATCTAGGGCAGCTGATCGAAAGGTTGTCGTAGAAAAGACCTGTTACATCTGATCACACAGATATACAATAGGCCCGCTACAATTCATGTGTTTTAAATGTAATAAATATTAGTAAAATCAGCCACAACTTAAGATTAATCTAAGTAAACATGAGCTGTAATTATTTTATTATTTTCAAAAATTAACTGATTACTTACAGGAAAATAATTGGATTGCTTTATTTTAATCCTATTTAAAATTTATATATGTATGTAGTATTAAATTATAGTATTTTAGAAAAAGAGATGGAATTGTTCTTTTCAAAATTTAAAATGAAATATGAAGTTTTAATTACTATGACATTTGAATTTAATTTTCTATTATAGTTGGATAAGAAAATATTCAGTGGCTTTTTCTTTTGTTCTTGTTAGATAAAGAGAATACAGGTTGTATAAGTATAATCCACAAATTAGTCTTAGAATTAATTTTAAAAAACAATAAAATAGTATTTTTTGAGTAAAGAGAGAAAAAAAAGTAAAATGTAATAAACCATTATTTTAAAATAATTCAATAGAAACTTAAAGATTAAATGCTGAAGTAATCTCCTTTAAATAAGTCAAAAGAAAGTTTGATAAATTAGAGTGGTTTATGTATGTATTTTTATGTGAATAATGAAAAGGGAAATTGAAATTGATAAAGTTATTGCAAATTAATTAAAGTGAAGATCATTAATAAATAGGGTTTTTTTTTTCTTTATATATAGTTTTCAGTAAGATTTCATTTAATTGTTGTATATCAGATGGCATATTGAACCAAGATGACCAAATGGCCTGTAGTCTCTTGAGAATCATATATATTGACAAGTCTGAAGACTAAGCATTAATTTCATATTTTTAAGCAATCAAGGATATCTTGCACATATACTTGATCTCTATATATGTAATTGAAGTTAATAAATAGATTGCCATATGGATATAACATATTTTATTCTAATATTACTTGGAAAAACGTATATTTGATAAAGTTAATGGATAATTTGAATATGTTCAATGTACTATTTTTAATTACATTTTGAATTACAAGTATCAAATTAATTCAACCCACGTCTTTGACACCATCCACTTTAGATATTAATCATTTACTAAACTAGAGATTGTCTCTAGCACAGATATAAACTTTAAAACTCAATTAAAGATTAATATATCTGACTTTTTTAAAAATTAAACACACAAATACATAGAGTTATTCACATTTCTTTTTTCCACATGTAATATCTTTATAAATATATTAAATATCCTCAATATTACCACAATCTTTTAAATTCATATAAATAAAGTTATGTAAGCCTCCGTTATAATTGATCCTAGTTGTCTGTAAATGTTTTTAGAACTTAATATTACACATGACACAGACAGATAATTATATTACAAGGCAGAAGTTGAATATATATTTCAGCAAGTAAATTGCAGATAAATATTAGTTATATTTAAATTCAAAAGTCATAAAGTCTGATAAAAAAAATAGGGAAAATTTACTGATCATTTTTTATAATTAATGAACATGATATTTTGAATTTCCATTCAACTGCTGTTGTATCTATTCTTTATTATTGATCTGTCTTTATATTGTAAATAAATTTGTTTTGTATTATTATTATATAAATTGTTTTGAATATCAATTAATATTTTTTTTATTCATTTAAGACTTAAAAAGTAATAAGTTACTTGTAAGAAACTGGACTAATAATGGTATTAATTATGATGATAGTGGTAAAGTTATAAAAGAGAAAATATAACTCAGGATAGATAATAATTATTATTGGAGTAAATAAAGTATGATAATATATTATATTTTCAAAAATAATTAATTAATTGTTGCTAGATTTATGAAACTGAACTAAATGAAAAGATTTGAATCCTATGCTATGAATTCCAGGTTCTATCTACTAGTGGTCATTTAGAGAATAGTTAGGTGGGCTAATGAAACAGAAGAGTGAACTAGTTAAATCTTACTGACCTCAAAAACTGTGATTATGTCAATTCCTATTTATTAGAAAATAGTAATTGTATCCCTAAAATTTGAATCTAATTCACTTTATATATAGATATATATATATATATATATAAAAGTGAATTACATATATATATATATATATATATATATATATATATATTGTAACCTAAAAGGAGAAATAAGGAGAGTGTCAACAAAGGAGATTATAACATAATATAATGATGCCTATGATGAGTTAATTCATAATCATATTATAATATACTGGCTAATCTCTGGATTCAAATGGCATATGCCACAATCAATGAGGATAAATAATAATAAATAAACATTATTAAGATAATTTATTAGTGTATTAAGAGGAAGAGACTTCCTATACTCTTAATATTTAAAGCATATGTCATTAAAGGGGGTTAGGTTACTTACACGACGGAGTCCAGTCGTAACACATCTTTCAGATATAATACATTTTACACCAATAATGATTATCTTATTGTTATGATCAGATTCAACATTACATTTCTTTTTATTAAACAGAAGTATGTTTTCTCATGTTTTGCCATGTTAATTTCTTCATAAAAATAATTGTTCCTTAAATAAAATAATTTTATCTAATAATTTTATATGTAAAATGGATATCTCAGGATTCATATATAATGAATATTTTGATAAAATTTTGAAATCCATTAAACAAAGAATAAGATCCTAGTAAACAAAGTAGTGAGACATATTCTTACCCTTAAGATAATGACTCACTAAATTACAATAATAACTTTAAAATTTAAACTAAGCATGAAAAACTCTTAATTTGGAATAAAAATAATATATTAGGATAGTATTCAGGATATAATGAGTAGATAAGGGATTTTATGGCCACTCAGAATATCACAATAATAATTTTTTTAAAAATATTTTTCTGAAGTAAAACCAAGCAATTCTAGCATTTGAATTTATAATGAAAAAACCAAGTAATCTTCTGAATAAAACTAGAAATGATCTTTTAAGAATACAAAGTGAATTTGAAAACAAGTACAGTGATCTTTTAAATAAATGAAATTGTCTAAAGTGATCTTCTAATAATGAATAAATAATTATAACTTTTAATAAATAAAATAGCCTCTTTCTTGGATGTTTTATTAATATCAGAGATGAGATTTTAATAAAATGACCTCATGTCAAATTCTTAATATTCATGTACTCTCCATGCATGACAAATAAAGACAATTGTGTTTTAAACTTTATGATATTTAGATTTCTGAAAGTATGCAGATGATGATAAACAGGACAAGAAAATTAAGTTAACAATAAAAATAACATTTATTACACATTTAAATACATTTAAAAGACAAACAACTTTGCTATTTGACAATATTGTCAAGATGAATTCTTAAGATGCAATAACTAAAATATAATACAAAGGAAAATTATGACTTCCATTTTTAAAAATGAATGAATAAAAAATTAATAATATTTAACTATTAATGAACGTTTATACAGTATTAGTATTTTAAATAAGTTCTCTCAATTGACAAAATAATCATTCTATTATAATGTCCCTAATGAATGTATTTAATATTCTTATAAAATATAAATTTACCAATCCATATGGTGAGATGAATACAGAAGAAGATTTATATTCTTTACTGAAGCCATATATACAATTTTAATATTAAATATTTATCAGATTTACATCTTGAAGTGCTGGCTAAGCACAGCTACAAGACCTACACATCAAAACAAACAAACTACACTCAGATAACCTGAGTGTGACTTAGGATAAGAGTGTTTTTCCTTGATACCTACAAAATATATCAATTGCCAGGATAAAGTCATGATAGTACACTACCCATGGTTTTATACCAAAATATATCATAAACAAAATCACCAGTTGGGATAATAAGGCAAAGTGAATGATGGCATGAACCCAAAGAAAAACACTTACATCTGAGGGCAATAAATGACTAGGACTTTATCACTAGTCATAAGGATAATGAGAATGGATCAACAAGAAAGACAATATTAATAAAAGGATTTACCTATAAAGCGTTATATGTTTTAGTACAAGATAAATGAACTATATAATTCACAAGAAAAGAACAATAAAAGAGAAAGACTAAGCTACAATCTCTAAAATATAGTCTGGCAAAATAAAATATACTCAATACAAAAAGAACTAGTGATGCAATCTCCTTTAAAATAATAACAACTAACATATGTAAAGCCAATAAATTGATAACTAGTGCTAAACATAGCTTAATAGAAGATTATGGCATAAAATAAATAATAAAAATATACATCAGCTTCTACCTCTGTCAGCATTTGCATCTATACTCAAAAATAAATAACTTCATAATAGGGGCAAGTATGACACATTTAAAGTATAGCATTATGAAGGTACTAATATTCTGAGAACTTATAATAAATATATTTCATAAATGATTTATAAAAATTATAACAAATAAAATGCATAAAATAATAATAATACATAGCATTTTATAATATCTTTGATCTTAATAGCTATACCCTTTACCAAAAATAAAATATAAAAGTCTAAGTCATCTTGATGTTCCTACTATTTGACAGGATACAGTCACTGAAATAGAATTCTTGCAGATTTCTAGGTTATTGTAATATAGCATATTAAATTTATACACACAATATTTCACAAAATGAGATTAAGCAAAATCTTTAAAAATACTAGCATAGGTAAAGATAGCCATTCAAATTGATAAAATATTTAATGAACAAAAGCACGAATAGGATGTACATATAGGATTTAAATAGAATATCATATATTAAACTTCATATATCTTTCAAAACACATATTAATGATAAGCATTAAGAAGCAATTTTTCTCAAAAGTCATATTTTATAATGGAGCATAATTATAATAATAATAAAGAATAGATATTTTAGAATAAATAGAGGATAATAAGTTCAGAGATAAACTTTCATATTAATAATCTAGGAGCATTCATATTTTAATAATATCTATTATAATTTATACAGACTGTTGATGAAGAGCAATAGTTTTAGAAATGGAAATAATAATAACTTCAAAAAGCAAATTTTCATGAATATTTCAGGAATATATCACATTTAAAAGTACATATAATAATATTTTTTTATAAAACAAGTATGAGTCAATAAGCTTTCAATTCAATGCATTAAGAAAATATATTATGTTGTCTTAGCTTAGGGTAGTCATAATAAAAATATTTAGAGAATAAATTATTTTCACATCACTATTAATGATAATAAGTGTTATTTAAAGACAATAACTTTTTTAATAATTTGCCTTTTGTCAAGCATTGGTGGTCGAGAGGTCAGCGACAGCTGCTTTACAAGCAGTTGTCCTGGGTTAGCGGGTTCGCTTCCCGGCTGATGCTATGACACATGAGAAAAAATGTTATCTTTTAAATAAACATTTAATAATAATGCATGTTATATAATTTAAGATCATTCATTCATAATGCTTTTTTTTTATTTAAAAAAAATGTATACGTATCCAAGTATAAGTTTTACAATAAAAACTAATGCTATGAAAAAGTTTGAAATAAATTAATTATTTCCTTATCAAGACATGTATTACTTTAGGTAAGGCATTTCTGCAATTTTGATTTAAAACCTTTTCATTTAAAGTGAAATTACTCCTAAGAAAACTTTTTTTTAAAACAGGAAAAAATTTAAAATCTAGCTGTCGCAGTGCTTTCAGCATATCTTAAAAATTTAATTTGGTAATATCATCTATCCTTAGTATGGAAAATAGAATTAATAAAAGTTCTTACATAACAGAATGATAATGACACCTTTTTCCAAACTTCATTGAAGTACTTTATTTTAGCTAAAATAATTTAATTTCTGTTGAGTTTTCTATTGAATTTCCTATAATGCACATCATGTAATATAATTTCAAGTGCTGAGAAGTTTTATCAATTTAAAAGTTGAGCTTGGACCATAGTTTATTTGCCAATTCATTCTTTTAAAACTAAAATAAAATCAATTAAAAATAGTTAAAACTTAACAAAAATAATTAGCTCATTCTTTCTGCAAGCAAGAATATAAGCAAGTCTGTGCAGGTGTGTAAGTTATGTGATTCATTTTGATGGATGAAAATTGACAACTTAATTATACTTAGTTGAACTAATTAATGAAAAGGTCATATATTTTTTTAGAATTTACTGATATAAATGGCAATTAATACAATTCTAGAAGTTTCTAAAGATGATAGTCTAGACTGAAAAATTAAATAACCAATCAATTGATTATATCATATTTAAATTTTTTAAAACAAATTATTTAGCAAAAATTAAAGTGTTACATTATTTTAACAGAACATTACCTTATAATATTTTTTTTAAACATTTTTCTAAATTAATTTAAAATCCAACAATATTTTTAAATTATATCCTTTTTAAAATAAAGATATTTACGAATAACTAACATTAATTCAGCAAGGAAGTTCTTAAGAAAATTAAAGCTTTAACATTTCGTGCATCCTCACATTATTGCATTTTTTATTTAAAGATCGAGCTTAATTATAAAAATTAATCCTTGATTTGAAAATATTTTTATTACAATTAAAACCAAATAATGTGCTTCTT